>JACEEZ010013237.1:0-7500 GCA_016584305.1 Chionoecetes opilio
GTTGGGGCCCTGGGGTAACTTGAGGGCTGTGTACCTACCGTATTTTACAGCTTATAAGACTCACTTTTTCCTCCAAAAAATATCCTGAAAATGCCCCAAGCCCCTGTCCACCCAGCAGTGAATACGTGTGTGGGAGAACGCCGGACCAAAGGCTTCACTGACAGCATCTGCTGGATGACTCCCAAATCAAGATCAAGATCAAGAATGGGTATGGGTGTATAGCTTAGGGTTTGTGACCCGCTTCCGGGGTGGTGGCTTCGGCCAACACTACATAGAGAAGAGGAGAGAAGAGAGGACTTGAGATTGAACTTGAGTTGGGAGTCACCCAGCGGATGCTGATTTGGTCTGAGTGAGTGAGCCTGACACATATCTTGTCAGCTGATGGTTGTGTGACAGTGTTATACGACAATAACACTGTCACAATGCCTTCCTCTCTTCTCTCCTGTCTCCTCCAGTACCTCCAGAAACCACAGTATCACACACATCATGGTTAATCACTTATAAAGGAGTATTTTGTGGTAAATAGTAAGGTAAGGTGCTACTTATTTCGAGGTGTTACCTATCTTATGCGACACCGGCTGTTCCTGTAGAGAAAAACTCAAACAAATGGAAAAAACATAAAGCAAACTACATACAAGCTATACTAAACCTATTATAATACTATACTAAGCAGGAAGGAAGGAAGACGTGTCCCGTACGTCTCTTATGGGAGGCGGTAGCAGAGTGGGTAGCGTCAAGATATATGTCAAGCTCGAGCACGAGCTTGACAGACTGACCTACAAAGTGATACTAAGCAGAAAAGGTCACAAGAAGAAGAAGTCTCCGAGTGGCGTTGCTCGGTGATCCGAGTTCGATCCTTGATGAGGGCTGCAAAAACCACTTAAAATCTTTCTCTACACTGTTGAGTGGCCTAAGAACACCCACATGCTGCCCATTAGCTCTACCTTCGATTGCGAGTGCATCTGAGGATACAGGGGCGGCATGAGCCTCTAATCACAGCGTCACTATAGAAATTCTGTCTGCGCCAACCACGGGCGAGGGCCAACCATCACAGCCCTCAAGTTAATCTCCAGGGCCTGCCATCCCACTCCTGGAGGTCACTGCCTAACCGGCGTTGTAGGCACACACACACACAATACACACCAAAAAAAAAAAAAAAAAAAAAAAAAAAAAAAGCGAAACTGGGATATAATGCGCGAAAGTCGGGATGATAAATTTAGGACTCAGCGCGAAAACTCGAGGATCGCGAAACTCGCATAGCGTGAAACTCGGGTGGGTAGTGTATAGAGAAAAAAAAATTACAATAAAAAAAAACTCAATATAAATACAAAAAAAAAAAAAAATATATATATATATATATATATTCATCATCATCATTGGGCATACGCCGGGGGCGCGTCGCCTCGCCCACCCTACGACGCCCACTCCCGAGGGTCACCACGCGCGAGTTTCCCATGCAGGCTCCTTTGTCATACCAAGCAGCTCTCGACAAGAAACATCACTTGCTGTAGAGTTTTACGTTTGAAGGTATCCCCAGTTCTACAGGATCCCCGAGAGCACCGAGCACATCAAACCGATTTGAGACTGCCACCGCATACTCATGAGCACATGTCAAGTCCTTCAGTTTCGCAAGATGAAACACAGTATGGTTACTCTTGAGATTCTTCTGGACTTGACATGAAGCTTAAGTGTAGCAACAACAAGTCTGTGATCTGTTCCAAAGAACTCGCTCCGGTAAACCTGCAGTTCTGGAGGATCCTCCAACGAGTACTAACGAGGATGTGGTTGATCTCCTTAGCTACCCCTCCGGCATTACTATACCATGTCCAGCGTGCAGCTCTGGTCTCTGATACCAAGAACCTGCAATTCTCAACCTTCTGGACCTTGCAAAGTTCAGAAGCAGAGAACTGTTGGTGTTTCTGGTACCGGAGCCATGGGGACCAACACACAACTCGTAGCCATCTCTCACAGTGCCATATATATATATTGGTGCTATCTATATATATATTGGTTATATTTTTTTCTTTGCAAAAGGGGGGGGCCATGGCCGCATGGCCTCCCCCCTCGGTATGCCACTGATTGTGGTCTATATTGTATTGTAAGGTGTAATTGAGGTGATTGCAGGTTGAACAATCTCTTTTGTGAAGGTTATTGGCCGATAGAACAAATAAGAAATCTGCAAAGAGTTATGTAAACTTATGACAGTGCATCGGATCATGAAAATCTAATCTTAGTTTTCTTTTTCAGAGCAACTTGTGATCAAAGCCTTTTAGGTGGTGAAGAAGGCACCAACATGTGAGCATGGCACATGGTCTTCATCCCAAGATGTTTGTATCTTTAATGAAACAGAAGACGACACAAGTGGCCTGCTGTACAGGACAGCTCCCTGCACATCTGGACAGATGTGGGAATTCTATTATATATCTGATTCGCTATGGGTTTGAGACTTAACACCTCTGGTTGTATATGTTTTCATTGGTTTAGTAAACCTGATACTTTTCTGATACATTTCGGTTATCTATTTTCCTTAACCTAACCTAACCTAATTTACAGAGATTGATAGACTTTCAGGCTACATTTTCTTTCTTCTTTCTGTTTAACGTCAGATTTTCCCTTAATGTCTTATGAGGTTAGACGATCGATGATACTTATCCAATTTTATTTATTCTCGGCGTTCATCATTTAGATTTGCAGCATCTCAATATTCATGACTTGTCACATATAGTAGCTACATAGTTCATGAATAGTGCGTGAGCAGGATGACAGCTCCCATAAGAGCCATAAGAGTCTTCCCTGTTATAACTATACGTTATGGGAATATATATATATATATAATATATATTATATATATATATATATATATATATATATATATATATATATATATATATATATATATATATATATATATATATATATCAACACGACCGAAGATATTTCAGTCTGAACACCTGGCTAATTGCCTTTGAAAGTTTTCCTAGAGATTATCACCTCCATACCTCTTAATTTATTTATTTCGTTATTTGTCTGTTCATTAATAGAAATTTTCCCACATTTGTCTGGACTTTTTTTCCACTTTTGTAACAATACAGTGATTATATTCTTATGAAAATTATATTTATATACACAATTACTGTTGTTTCATTTACAGTATTTATACTTGTAGCAGCCTGATGGTGTATTAGGGTACACAATGTGAATTGCATTGCTGACTGCCAGTGCCAGACTGCCTCTACCACAGGCAAGACTGATATACTGCAGCCGAGACTGATGATTATGGCTTGATTTGAAGTAACAGTGATAATTTTTATTCTTTTGTTGCACTATATTGGTCCTTAGCTCATACTGTAGGAGTTGTAGAACCCATTCAATCCTGGCAACAGGTTTATTCCATTCACAAACCTGTGTTCATTTAAAAGTGGGGCGTGTAGCGCGCCGACTAGCTGCCCTGCCCGGATAGCTACCCTGCCACGACCTACGCACACGCTGCAGATGACGTCACACAGGAAACATTGGCCACGCCTCCAGGACCAGTACATTATCATCAGATTCGCTTATTTTAACCTAATAAGTCTACAAAACTTAACACCAAACCTATCTTAAACCTAGCCAAACCTAATCAAATCTAAACCAAGCCTTAACTTAACCTTCATTTAACCTAATCAAACTTAAGTAACCTAATATACCTTGCTATTATCATATAAAAATAAATGGTTAAATTTTGGTTAGTTAAGGTTTGGTTTAGGTTTGATTTAGGTTTGGTTACATTTTGGATAGGTTTGGAGTTAAGTTTTGTAGACTTATATTATTGTAGGTTAAATAAGCGAATCTGACGATAACTATGTTCTGGTACAGGAGGCGTGGCCAATGTTTTCCTGTGTGACGTCATCTGCCTACGTGCGTAGTCGTGGCAGGGTAACTAGTCGGCGTGCTACACCGGCATTACGAACGGTAAAGCGATTCAGCTGCTTTGTCGGCCTGCTTGTGGCACTATTCAGCTGCTATATTGGCCCACTTGTGGCACTATTCAAATGCTAAGTCGGCCTGCTTGTGGCACTATTCAAATGCTAAGTCGGCCTGCTTGTGGCACTATTTGGATACTAAATCGGCCTGTCTGTGGCACGATCAGTTGCTGTGTAGGCCCGTTTGTGGCTCAGTAGTGGCAATAGTTTGGTTACGGTATGCCGACACAGATCTGACACAGAAACGTAACTTAACCGACACAGGCCCGGGGTGCAAACATGTACGCACAAGTTGTCGGTCCGCAGCCAGGCCGATAACTTCATTACGGTTTGCCGACTCAATGCCAATATGCCGTTTGTGATTTGCCGACACTGATTTGATGCCGGCCCGTCATGACCATGTTTGCTGGGTAGAGCTCTAACGACAATTCAGTTCCTGTCCTGCTGTCTGATAAACACTGTTCGCGTGTCTGGGATTCTGTTCTCATCAGTCACTAGTATTCGGTGCTTCCTCCAAACATTTCTATAGTGTATTTAGCTCCAAAAATTTCATATTGTTGAAAGTGTGTGCAAACTTTTATGATAATAATGCAACTCGAACATTATGTCAGGGAGTGGATTCCATAGTGTGGTAGATGGTTTATAGAATTCTCAAGGAATGCATACTTATATTGCAAATAGAAAATAGCTTGGAAATTTAGATTTCATAATTTTGTGCCTCTGGAGATTTTATAATTAAATAAGTGAATACTTTCGAAACTTCATGATTTAATTCATGGCATAAAAATTGGTGTGTATTTAAAATGTATTTACAAATGTATTTGAATACAATTCTTAATGTATTTAGTATTTAAATACATTCGTAAAATGTATTTAGTATTTGGTATTTAAATAAATTTCTCCCATGTATTTAGTATTTAAATACAATCAATGTATTTAGTGCCCGGCTCTGTATATAAGCATAGCATAGACATGGAATTTAGTTTACTGACCAAACCACGCATCGCGCTCTAATGACCCCATGCATACCAGCATATTGATATGTGCCGGCGGCAATATAATAATAATAATAATGATGAAAATGATAAAAAATAAGAATATTAACAATAATTATAAAAATAGCTTATAATGATAAAAATATAGAAAAATGTTAAGAATAACATATATATATATATATATATATATATATATATATATATATATATATATATATATATATATATATATTATATATATATATATATATATATAATATATATATATATATATATTATATATATATTATCATTGTGATTATTGACATTGTTTTCAATATATTTTATCATTATTGTTATTATTCTTATTTTTTTATTTTCATCATTATTATTATATCACTTTATAATCATTATTAGAAGTTGGTATCAATGATATTATATATATATATATATATATATATATATTATATATATATATATATATATATATAATATATATATATAATCATTATTGGGGTTTTTCCATTTCTATTATCTTATTGAGAATTATTACAATTGCTATCATTGTTATCATATACTAGTAAATCAGTATCTTTATTATGATCATTATGTCATTATCAATATTTATTATTATTGATTATTATTATCATTCATTATTATAATTTGATTATTATATCATTAATTGTTATCAATATTATTGTTTAGTATCGCTATTATGTTATTATTATTTTATCTAAGTTAGTATGATTATTCTTATAAACTATATATCATTAATACCATTGACATTATCATATTATTATTATTATTATTATTATACTATTGTTGTTTTTTATTCTTTAATCAGTATAATCATTTATTTTTGATTAGTATTATTGTTATTATTTCAAAGGCGTACGTAGACGGGAGACCACATGTAACGCGGGTTTTCTTCAATAAGATGGTAAAGAAAGATACGAGGAGTTCAGCATATCTGAGGTGAAAATACTCGACACACACACATACACACACAACCTTTGAAATAATTATATTGTAGTGGCCCCAAGGTTGGGGCCCCCCGCCCACACCTATCTAATTACCAGAGCTGGGCCACGTCCTGGATTGGCGTAGTCCGTACCTGTACTTCCGTTACTTCGGGACCGCGGGTCCGTCCCGCTACCTGGACTTCCGTACCTATTTTACTTTGTTCTGTCCGTTGACCCGTACCTCCGTACCTCGTACCTCCGTACCTTGTACCCCTATAACTATAAAACGCGCCTGAAAAAATATTAGTCAGTACTCAAAAATAAAAAACAAAATACAAAGGTATAATACATCAGAGTCTTCATAAATATATTATAGCAATATATAGTTACCATCAAATTAATCATCAAATTAAATTAAAAATAAAATTTGTCCTCCAGTCTTCAACAGTTCACAAATGAGTTGAAATGATAAATTAGTTTAAATCACAAGCATGCAGCATTACTGAACGAGGTCCGACTTGGCGGGGGGCGGAGGACTGTCGATTTCCTGCACAGGGTCCTCTGGACGGAGCGGAAAACTCCGGGCCAGGAGGCTAAGAAATGCATGGGGTGGGGTGATCTATGAGGCTCAAGGCATCATAGTGTCAATGAACCACCGAAATAGATTTTAAAAGAATTAAATCTGGTTTTTATCAGAAGTTATTTTAAAAGCTTTAAACTTTGTGTGGGTATAACTGCTTTCTTTATTATCACCTGGTGCAAGTCTTCCTCAGCAAACCTCTGGGGTCCCTTTGTCCTTCCGGCTGAAGGGACTCCTCCAAGCAGAGGCGCGGGATGGCGGCCACCCCTCTTGGCGGGGAGCTCGTCCTACCCTGGCCTTGGGGCAGCCCCTCTGCTCGCCCATCAAAGGGCCGTCCTGACGCACTGAAGCATGGCAATGTGCATGCTGGAAAACAAGAAAATATAAAATAAAATATTAATTATTAAAATGATGGTATTTCGCGAACTTTGTATGCTAGGCACTGTAGGCAACTAGGCATTATGCACTTATGAGATATTTAAATGTTTTACTTACTTTTTCATTAATGCTTCTTCAGGTTCACCTGCTCCTGGTGTGTGGTGTAAGGGGCAGCCTTACCCTTAGACCGGCAGGTTTGCTGCTGGACACCTAGCCCTCCAGTGTGCAAAAGACTTCCCCTCCCAGTTGTGTCATTTCTCTGTCCTGACATATGAGTCAAAGACAAAGAAACCTGCAATTTTTTAAGTTTTAATTGGAACACGATGCGATAGGCGATAAGAACATTAACTTATTAAGACATAAGATGTAAACTTAAAAATATTAAGTTAGTAAAATACTGCAATAGAACAGTTAGATTTGTCTTACTTCTCAAGGTGCCACAGCATAGCCTTTAGCTGTCGGGGTGCCCTCCTGCCCTTTTCTCTGATCCTCCTGCTCAGTCCCACTCTCCTCTATGTCCTGGTGGAACAGCTGGGAGGAGTCCAGCTCCACGTCAGACAAAAAATATCTGACGTCCCCTGTGGTGTATGGGTCTGGACGCAGGATGGTTTCAGGCGTGCTGGTTCTGTAGCTCACACCTACTA
>JACEEZ010013237.1:12500-23207 GCA_016584305.1 Chionoecetes opilio
AAAAAGGTTTACTTTTTCGTTTTTTATCGTCGGGTAACCCTTCCCAATGAAAAAAAACCTCTTTTGGCGAAATTAACTTTTCCCCAACGGTTTTTGGCTGGGACAAATTTAAGTCCCCCAAAAAGTGGGGGGCCACGGATCTGAAAAACCCCCAAATTTTTTGGCCCGGGAAAAAAAATGATAAGTTCAGAAAATGACCGCACAGTCCTCGTCTATTTAACCGATAATTTTTTTTATAAAATTTTGGGAAACCGTTTTGGTTTGGAAATCAGTATGCGGGTTTTTTAGTTCAGATTTTTCAGGAAGAAAAAAATAAATTTTTTCATTTTTGGACCCCCACTTTTTTTCCAAAAAGACATTATTTTTTTTTAGTTTGATGTGATTAGAATTTATTTAGTTGGTTTGTTTTTTCCCGGGACTTGGAATATTTCTTTTCCCGCCCCTTTCCCCCCCAAAAGTTTATTAAATAAAGTCTTTTTTTTTTTTTGTCCATAAGGGTTAGGTTAGGTTCCCCGTTTAAATTTTCTATCGTCATCTTTTTGATTCTTTCTAAAGTCTTTTTCCCCCTCTGTGAAAGTGTGGTTCTTTATCCCCCCTGTTTTTCTTCCCTTCTCCTTTTCCAACAGTAAAGGTGGCGGGTGATTTTGGTGGGGTTTTCTCTATCATTTGGTTTTCCCCTTCTCTCTTTTAAACCCCAGCCCAAGGGGCTGGAAGTGTTTTTCTTTCAATTTGTGTTTCTTCCCTTTTTTTTTCTCCTAAAAACATTCAAGGGGGCTGTGTAGGGGGGTTTTCTTATCACTTGTTTTTCCCCTTCACCCCTTTTTCAACAGTCAAGGTGGTGTGATGTGGCTTCTTATCACTGTGTTCTTCCCTTCACTTCTAAAAACGGGTCAAGGGGGGGTGTTTTATGTGTGGTTCTCTATCACGGGTGTTTTTCCCCTTACTCCTCAACAGTCAAGGTGGTTGGGTATGTGTGGTTCTCTACACTTTTGTTTCCCTTCTCTTTTTCCCCAACATTTAAGGTGGCTGTGTATGTGGGGTTCCTCATCACTGTGTTCTTCCCTTCTCCCTCTCAACAGCAAGGTGGCGGTTTTGCCCTCCAGCAATCTATAGTCCCCCTGCACTCTGCCCACTCTACTTCCCCCGTTAGGTTTAAAAATTTGAAAATTGAACCAAGAGGTTTGAAATTCCTGAACCGCCCAAATTTTCCCCCGGCGGAGCTTAATTTTACATTCCTTTTGGGTTCCCCCAAACCCCAACACTTACTCTATATTTTAGGCGCTTTTTTTCAGAAAGTTGATAAGGGCCAAACAAAAAAAAAAACTAAGAAAAGGGCTTCAAAATGTTTCAAAAGTTTAAAAGATATGACATTTTGAAAATTTAAAAAAAACGCTTCACTTTTTCTCCCCTTTAAAAAAACCCTCACCTTACTTTTGTTAACCCTTACCCTAAACACCCTCACGGCACCCCCATAACACCCTCAAGACCCCCCCATGACACCCTCATGGACACCCTCATGGGCCCCCCTCTCATGGGCACCCTCTCATGGGCACCCCCAGGACAAACCCTCTTTATGACCCCCCTCATAACACCCCCCGGGCAAACCCCCATAACACCCCTTTACGGGCACCCTCAGAAAACCCTTCAGAAACCCCCTCATTTACACCCCTTTATGACCCCCTCCCTGACACCCCTTCATGACACCCCATGGGCAACCTCTCATAACACCCTCACGGGCACCCTCATGATACCCTCCCCACCCCCCCATTTAACCCCCCTCTCATGCCCCCCTCAAGAACCCTCATAACACCCTTTTCACGACACCCTATGACCACTCTCACGACCCCTCATAACACCCTCACAAAAAAACCCTCATCACACCCTCATTGGGAAAACCCCATGGCACCCTCATGACACACCCTCACGACAACCCCCATTAACCCCCCCCCTGGGAAAACCCTTACGACCCCACCCTCACGCCCCCCTAACACCCCCTTCAGGGAAAACCCTTTATAAAAACCCCTCTCATGACACCCTATAAACACCCGCATAACACCCTAAATAAACCCCCATAAACCCCCCTCATAACACCCCTCATAACACTCATAACCCCTCATTTAAAACCCTCATGGGCACTCATGGGCACCCTCTCAAGGGCACCCCCCCCCATGACCCCTTCATGACAAACCCTCAAACACCCTCACGGGCCCCCCGACCCCACCTCACGACACCCTCCAAAAAACACCCTCAAACCCCCCAGACACACCCTCACGACCAAACCCCCACGACCCCCCTCATAACCCCCACGACAAAACCCCCCATGACACCCCCTTTAAAACCTTTAACAACCCCCCTCATAACACCCCCAAAGACACCCCCCATAACACCTTCATGACACCCTCATGACACCCTCATAACCCCTCACGACACCCTCTTTATTTAACCCCATGGGGGCACCCTCATAACACCCTTCATGACACCCCCCATACCCTATGGGAACCCCCTTTAAAACCCCCATGGGCCCCCCTCTGGACACCCTCACGACAACCCCCATGACACCCTCATTGGGCACACCCTCACCCACACCCTTCATGGGCAAAACCCTCAAGACACCCTCATAACACCCTCACGAAACCCTTCATGAACCCTCATAAAAAACCCTATAACACTCAAAAACACACCTCATGACACCCCCTTTACCCCCTTCCCTAACAAACCCCCCATGGGCACCCTCTCATAAAACCCTCAGGGGCACCCCTCATAACACTCCATAAAACCCTCAGGGCACTCTCATGGGCACCCCTCTAAAACCCTTTACGACACCCTTTTATGACACCCCCAATAACACCCCCCATGACACACCCCTCACCGGGAAAAACCCTCCCCGGGCACCCTTTAAAACACCTCATGAAACCCTCACGACACCCTCTAACACCCTCATTTACACACCCCCACGGCACCCTCACGACCCCCCTCCTGAAACCCCCCCGAAACACCCCCACACACCCCCATAACTCCCCCCACCGGGGGGCACCCTCACGGGCCCCTCTCACGACACCCTCTTTATTTACACCCTCAAAGACACCCTCCAAAAAAACCCTCACGAAACCCTCAGGCACACCCTCACGATTTTCCCCCATTAAAACCCTCACGACACCCCCCCTCACGGGCAACCCCTGAAAACCATCATAAACCAACCCCCATGACACCCTCATGAAAAATCATGAAACCCTTTCAGAAAACCCCCATGACAAACCCCCTTTATAACACCCTTTTCATGGGCACCCTCCCGGGGCGTCCATGACACCCATCATAACCCCCCTCGTGGGCACCCCCATGGGGGCCCCCCCCCAAAAGAAAACCTTTATAACACCCCCCATGACACCCCCCCTGGGCACCCTTAAAGACACCCTCATGAAACCCCCCACCCACCATTTTGCTCACATTTTTCAAAATTTTTTTTACAAAACCCCTGTTGGGTTTATTTTTATTTTTTTTGATCAGAAAATAATAATTGTCAACAAACCCTTTTCCACCATTTTCCCCCATACATTTAACCCCTTTAAAATTACCCATTTTCCCCAACAAAACATCCCCTACACCCATTTTAAAAATTTACACACCCGGGGATTTCCAAAAAACACAGCTCCCAGAATTTGGGGGTAGGGCCCTTTTAACCTGCTGCTCAAAATGGGGCCCAAACAGGCTTTACCACTTACAAAGCAGGGGGAGTTAGTGTGTGTGTATTACCCAGTTGTGGATATGCTGGGGAAAAGGGGGCATAGTACTTTTGGGGGGGCCTATTGCGTATTCATTTGGTTTAATCTTAAACTGATTCATGAGTATTCTTGGCAATTACTATTTTGTTTTCCAGGTTTTAAATTGGGCATATCAATTACCCATAGTAAAAAACTGTCCTCTGAAAAGTTTCCCTTTAAGCATTTTTTTTTCTTTAAGCTTTTTCCAATGTCCTCGTGTGTGTGGTCCTGATCCCCTTTCCCCGTGGGTTTTCAATTCTTCCCAAAATTTAGTCCGACACACCCCTTTTTTACCACCACCCGTGTTTGTGGGGTGTGCGGTGCGGGGGTTTGGGGAGAAATGTTTAAACTGCATGGATAGAGAGAAGGGGAAAAAATGTTTGTGTCTATTTTCCATATGCTTTTGAAGGAAACTTGAAATTAAGTTTTTTGTTTCTTGGGGGTACCCTTCCCCAAAAAATGTATCCAGCTTTAGTTGGACTCTGCATATCAGGCAAATAAACCTCCTTATTTTGGGATTTAGTGTAGTTATTTAAGGCCTTTTATGGGTGTTTTGGGGGGTGTGGATTAAAAACCCCTTCTCCCTCAGGGGTGGCGGCTATCAAAGTTTAGTCGTTTTATGTACAGGGAGGGGCTCAAGGGGTACATGCCCCCCCCGCCTGCTACCTCAGGACCCCCCTACCCGCAGCAGGGGGCCGGCGCCCCTTTTGCCCCCCGTGACGTGTTCCTCGACAACCCCCTGTGAGGGGCAAAGGGGACCCAAAATCAATTATTGGCTTGGCTTGGCAGCGGAGGAAAGGGGGAAATGTTTGGAGTTTCCCGGGTTAAGTCTTTCCCCCTCATTTGGTTGGTTTTTCTGACTAGTTATTTTGGGGGTTTTGGATTTTTTGCCCTCGTTAAAAAAAAATTTACCAAAAGGGGATCCAAAATAAAAATTTTAATCCACCATTCTAATAAACCCGAACCCCAATTTTTCAGAGATCCTGAATTTCTACTAAAAACTTTTGGGGGCCACCATATTACACAAAACTCGTTTAACCCCTTTATTTCCCAACCCTAATTTTTCCCTTGTAATATGGGTTTCCCCTTAGAATTTTTTGTGAAAAATAAGCAATAATTTTTTTTTTTAGGTATGACCTGTTTTTGAATTTTTTTTGACCCAGCAATTTGGTTATATTAAGTTACTTTTTGTAATTTTTTGGCCCAACAACAGGCAATTTGTATGCAAAGAAAAAACCCCCCCCCCCGGGGGGTGGGAAAGGGGGGGAAAATTAAAAAGTTTGGTGATTAAAAGCAAAAAGTCTGGCAGCCCTGTGGGATTAGAGCAACAGTCTGGCAGCCCTGTGGGGATTAAAGCAAAAAAGTTTTGGCAGCCCTGTGGGTTTTGAAACAACAGTTGGCAGCCCTTTTGGGGATTTGAGCAAAAAGTTTTTGGCAGCCCTGTGGTATTAGAGCAACAGTCTGGCAGGGCCCCGGGGATATTAGAAACAACAGTCTGGGAGCCCGTGGGATTAGAGCAACAGTCTGGGAGGCCCCCGTTTTTATTAGAGCAACAGTCTGGCACCCTGTGGTATTGAGGGAAACCCGTCTGGCAAGGCCCCTGTGGTATTTTGGCCAAAAAGTCTGGAGGCCCCCGTGGTATTTTGAGCAAAAAGTTTGGCAGCCCCCGTGGTATTAAAAGCAACCCGTCTGGGAGCCCTTGTGGTATTAGAGAAAAAGTTTTGGCCCGCCCTTGGTATTTTGAGCAACATTGGGAGCCCTGTGGTAAATTAGAGCAAAAAATCCCGGAGCCCTTTTGGGATTTGGCAACCGGTTTTGGGAGCCCCTTTTGGGTTTTTAGGATCACGTTGGGGCAATTTTGTGAGTGGTTTTGATAACCCAAAAATAGGGTAAGCACCCTGGAAATTGGCATATCTTGCTCCCTAAATAACCCCCACACACTTAAGAAAAATAAAAATCAATATTCATAATGTTTTTGACCATTTCTATATAAAAAGGAACCCCCCTCCTTTTTAAAAGTAACCCCTCCTTTTTAATAGAACCCTTTCCTTATAATAAATAAAACCCCCCCCTTATAATAGTAAAACCCCTCCCCAATTACAGATGGTAAAATTTCTCTTTTAGGATTTTAAAAAACAAGTTGGGGTAAAGTATTGTGTAAATGAACTGGGTTGGGGGTTTTTTTGCCACCAAAAACATTTAGAAAGGGGAAGGACTGGTTTTATCCCCACTAGAAAGCCTATTTATTTTAAAGAGCTGAGTTTTTTATTGAAATTTTTCAGTTAAAATCACTTGGGTTCCCGTTTGAGGTTTTTGCAGTAATATCCCAACTGCATCTTTTAAAATTTGGGGGAGTGCGTTTTCCTTTTGATCATTTTCCCCGCGTTGTTTTCTTTCCCAAAACAAAAAGTTTCTAAAGCGTTTAAACTATTTATTCGCTACTTATTTTTAAAACCCCTTTTAAAAGAAGTACTAAGGGATGAAACACCAAAGGGGAAAAGAAAAGAGCATCTCCCGGGGCTAATTTAGGTGCGGTCTACCGTCTGTTTTTTACTTTAGTGGGGCTTAAACCGTCCCCTGTTTTTACTTTCGTGGCCCCGGGTTTAAAAACCCCGTTTTACTTTAGTATTTCGGTTTTTAACCCCTCCTGTTTCTACTTTAGTTTTGCCGGTTTTACCCTCCTGGTTTTTTACTTTGGTATGCGGGGTTTTTACCGGGCCCTGTTTCACTTTTGTGTTTCCCGGGCTTTCCGTCCGGGTTTTACTTTGGTATTTCGGTTTTCCCACCGTCCGTTTTACTTTAGTTTGCCCGGTTTTACCGCCCGGGTTTTACTTTAGTAAAGCGGGGCTTTCCGGCCCGCTTATACTTTTGTATGAAGCTACCTTTTACTACCCCTATACTATGGGTTTAAAGGAGAAAAAATTTATTTATTTATTAATTAAATTTTTTTTTTAATGAAAAAAAAAAGACAGCATCAAAAAATCAGTATCAACATCATCAATAACATCAAACAATTAGCGGTTTTCATTACAAATATCGTTTAAAAATGCTATAAAAAAAAAAAGGTTTATTTTTTCTGAGCACTTTCCAGCAAAAAATGTTAAGGGTGAATGAAACAGTTCCCTTTCTAACACCTCATGGTCTTTAAAATAAGTGTTTTGGCATCCAACCACCCATTTGGGCATGCCTTTAGGTTTGCCCTGTTTCGGATCCCCCCGTAATTTTCTTGGTGATTCACCCGTACTTTTGGCGAAAAACCCGATTATTTTAAATTTTAAAAGGAAAGGGCCTTATCAGAGGGAGAAAAGATGGGTAAAAAAATTTTCAGCTTTATTGTGGAAATGAAATACACGCAGGTGGAAGTTGGGGGCTAAACTGAGGAGAGTCATCTTTGTTCACCTATATAAGGGGCAACGGGGTTTAACCCGACCTGTTTTTAGCTACCTGACCCCAAAGACCTTTTGGAACCCTTTAAAATAAACCCTTTTAGTGAAGGGGTAGGGGACCAATTTTGATAACCTGACCTGGGTTTTTAGTACCGAAATTTTGAACGACATGGGGACCCGTAAATAATCCCTTCAGAGCGGGGTAGGGGGGCCTGTTTGGGCCAGTGTAGGGGTAGATCAAACCCCACCCCCACTGTAGACTGTGGTAGGGCCAATACTAAAAATTTGCCCCCCATCCTCACATTTCACCACTTAAAAAACACATAAATTTCCTGGGTCCCCCTGAGCTCCTCCCAATTAAGCAAAAGGGGGTTTATAAATTTCTCACCCTCGAACAAAATTTAAAAACCCCCCCCAGATTTTCCTGAAACTTTGGTTTTAGATTGGGACATGGGGTAATGGCAAACCTTTTAGTCAGGCTGGCCAAAAAAATGTTCAGAAAAGGCCCGGTTTTAAAACCCAAAATTTCCCCCATGGGAAGTCGGGAATAGGGGGGATGTTAGAATTTAGATGATAAATAGGGTGCCCTAAAATTTCCCTCCCGAGTTTCACGCCCCAGGCCCATTTCGTGACCCCGAGTTCCCCCGAGTCTTAAATTTTTACCATCCCGACTTAAGCGCCCTTATATCCCCGAGTTTCGCGCTGCTTCCCTACCCCGTTTTTTTTTGTGTGTGTTAGTGGGCGTTTTCGTGTGCGTACCGCGCTGTAGGCCCGTGACTCCCGGGGGGGGATGGGAGGCCCGGGGGTACAATTGAGGGCTGTGATGGTTAGCCCTCGCCCGTTGGGGACGCAGACCCTAAATTTTTTATAGTGACGCCTGTGATTTGAGCCAACCCCTGTGCTCTGTGCCCCGCAATCGAAGGTTTGAGTTAATAGGCAGCGTGTGGGGGTTTTTAGGCCAATCAAAAAGTTGCAGAGAAAGATTTTTTTTGGGGGTTTTTCCAAGCACTCATCAAGGATAAATTAAAAAAGATAGGTAACACCTCGAAATAAAATAGCAACCCTTTTAAAAAAATTTCACCCCCGCCGTTCCCTTAAAATTTCTTAAAAAAAATACTCCTTTTTAAAAGGGTTTAAAAAAAGACGTGTGTGGGTAATGTGGTTTTGGGGTACGGAGGAGACAGGGGAGAAAGAGAGGAAGGCATTGTGACATTTTTATTTCCCGTTATAAACTCCCCACAACCCCAGCTGACGCCCTCAATCCCCTCAGACCAAAAAAAAATTAAAATTTTTATTATCCCAGGGGGAAATAGACAAGGGGAAGGGGTTGACAAATCTGTTAACAAAAGGAAAACAAAGTTTGAAGAGAAAACCCATGGGAAACCATACGAAAGTTTTCAAAGGTCACAAGAAAAAGACAAAAACGAGGGAAAACAGGGGATGGAAGTTTTTAAAAAAGAAATCCCTTCACCCCCTTGTCCAAAACATAAAAGCACACTAAAAATTTGACATAAAAGGTTTTAAGAGTAGACACTCAATGCCCTTTCTCTTATAACTAAACAACACTAAAGGTTTCCCCCCCTTCTCTCGGTACCCCCAATGCCCTTCCCCTCTTTTCCTGTCTTTTTCCCCAGGGTTTTTCCTCCCGCAACCCAAAAGACCACACCCCGTCCTTGTATCACTTTCAAAGGAGTATTTTTGGTAAATTTTGTAAGGATCGGCGGGGGTTTCGAGGTCAGGGGCTATTTATTTCGAAGGGGGTTACTTTTTTTGGCAACACCGGGTTTTAAAGGCCTGGCCTAGGAAGAATAGGCCACCTGTAATTTTCAAGATCAAATATCGTTCGTAGGCAGGGGAAAAAGTGTGTGGGGAACGCACGGGTTTAAAGGCTTCACCGACAGCATCCCCCCTGGGTGACTCAACTCAAGCTCAAGCTCCTCTCCTCCCTCCTCCTCTAACAAGAAGAAGACGACAACATCAACGTGTAAAGGTGAGGTAGTTTGAGTTAGTTTCAGGAAGTAGAGGGGATAAGGGTATCGTAGCTAGATAGGCATTGTCGGGTGGGAGCAGCAGGTGCACAGGCGGAATAGCTGAAGTATTGAGGGGGAGATAAGTGTTGGTCGTGAGTGTTTTAAGATGTAAACCATGTGAATCCGTTAGGGACAGGAAGATGGCGGCATGGCACTATCGAAAAGGGGTCAGAATTGGGTATGCTTTTGAATGCAAATGGGAAGGGAAAGTAGGCGAGACAGGGAGAGCGGAAACTTATGATGAGGTGGTTAGGAAAGAAGAGCCACCCTCAGTTGCCCGCTATGTTTGTGAAAAGGTCACGGCCCAAGGACGTGCTTGCAGTGCGATGCTGCAAAGGGTGGTCGCACAGTACCTGGAGGGGATGCGGCCAGAGCTTTATAAAGAGCCCCAGGGCATAAGAACTGGGGTTCTGGGGAAGTGTAGAAAGCAGGTAATTAAGGATATGAAAAGATCCGAAAGCAAAAGGGTGGAGAATGGGGCGAGGACTAGGGAACTACAACAGTGCAAGGGTGAACTGAAGGAGGCAAAGGAGGGATAAAAAGCCCGGAGGGGGATTATAAAAACCTTGCAAGTAAAGTAAGAAACATGGAGGCAGAAAGGGCAGGTAAGGGTAATGAGCAGGGTTGGGGGCCAGACCCACCACGGGCCCTGGGGATGAGGGCTGCTTGACGTTAGGCGTCGCCAAAGCAGGCATGCCCGAAGGAGAGGAGAGTGGGGGAGCTGCAGCGGGGGAAGATGTCGTAGCAGGGTGGTTAGGGATGTTGAGGGTGTGGTTGAGGCTAGGGGAGCTGCAGCGGGGGAAGATGTCGAAGTAGGGCGGCCTAGGGGGGCTGTTGAGGGTGTGGGTGAGACTGGGGGACTGCCCTCCACCCTCGCCAGTGAGGCCACTGAGTCGTGGGTGAGGCTGGTCGATCCCCCCCCCCCATCGCTTTTGCCTGTAGCGGCAGCTAAAGCTGCTGAGGGCGTGGTTGAGGCTAGGGGACCTGATGCCCCACCCCCCGGTGGGGCTGTGGCCGCTACAGGCCCCAGTGGGGAGATGAGGTTTGTGGAGATTTCCAACCCAGGGAGGGTCAGGACTGGTAGAGCAAAGGGGGACAACCGCAGGGCAAAGAAGTGGCCCATACTGTGTATAGGGGACAGTATGGTGAAGAAGTTAGGCGACCCCGTGGCTATGAGAGACCAGAAGAGTGTGCTGGTTTAGCCGAGTGGCAAGGGGATGGAGGATGTTGTGAAGGAGGTGAGGGAGCAGGTGATTGGGTACAGGAAGGAATGGTGATAATGCAGGGAGGGGGGAACAGCCTTAGGGAAATTTGGCCCCGAGCAGACGGTGGGCAAAGGGGATGGAGTGCCTTAAGGATATAAAGAAGGACAGGAAGAAAGTACGAGTGGCGTGGTGGGAATCATGGCGGCGACCTCGGGAAAAGGGAGGGTATGAGGAAATGAGACGCGACACAAACAAGCGACTCCAAGAGGAGGTTGTAAGAATGAAAGCAGAGGCAAAAATAAGGATCAAAGGGGAGGCTTCAAGTGGA
>JACEEZ010013238.1:0-34322 GCA_016584305.1 Chionoecetes opilio
AACAAAAAAAAAAAAAACCGCCAATGAAAAAAAAATTAAATTTACCCTTCCTTGCTTACCCTACTTAAATTGTGCCCCTTTGTGCCCAAGCCTAATCCGGGAAAAATGTTGTTTTTGTTTTGTTTATGTGGTTGCCGTGTTATATATTTTGTTTTGGATAAAGGTTTGTGAGTTTGCTTTAGGGATCAGGGTTTGTTTTTGGCAATTTATTTTTGTTCTTTTTTGATGTATGCCTAGAAATATATTTGTGCTTTGTTTGGAAATTTTTTGCTTAAATTTGGGTTTCCCAAAAAAGATTCACATCAATTCTCCCCTCTCTTTCTCTCTCTCTCCTTCCCTCTCCCTCTCTTCTTCTCTCTCTCTTCTTCTCTCTCTCCTCTCTCTTCTCTCTTCTTTTTTTTTTCTCCTCTCCCCTCTCTCTCTCTCTCTTCTTTCTCTCCCTCTCTCTCCCCCTCTCTTCTCTTCTTTTTTCCTTTGTTATTGAATCCTCTCTCTTTGGCATTTCTATTCCACTTTTAAGTCTATTATTCATTTAACTCTCATTTCTAAAACCATCGTCCATTGAAATCTTTTTATCCCCTCACAAAACATCCCAACTTGCTTTTAAAATTTGGAGAAAAAAATTATTTTGTACTTAAACTGTTTATCAATAAAAATGATAAGCATAATGCTTTTAATTGAAAAACTTGATGTTCGTAAAAGTCACGAACTTGGAAGTTGCTAGGGGAAAAGTTTTTTTCATTTTTTTCCCTTGAATCAAAATTTTCCCTAGAAAATTTAAGGAAAAATCTCGAACCTAATAAGACTATGCTTTTCTGCTTCCAAATTTTAAATCCCTTTTAAAATGTTAAGGGATATATATAGATCAAGTAGGGCAAAGGGAAGGGGGGTGGGAACCATTTTTTCTTGCCTTACGGAAAAAAGGGGGGGAAAATTCTGTAGTTTTTTCTATGAAAACCGTACATACAACTCTATTCTGCATTGCAGCAATTATAACTAAAAAGCATGTGTATGGGGAAAGAAACAAGGCAATAAAACAATTTTCGGTGCAATGACCCCCCAGACAAAAATACGCCACGGTTTTTTTCCCGGGGTGCATTGGGAGATAAGGGGGTCGCCCGCGGGTGCCCTACGTAGGGAAGAAGACACACGATGAAAAAATTTGGGTTTTGGTTTAGTGTGAAATTGATATTCCGGGGTCTATATTACCAAGCCCTGTTCTGCTGAAAAACACTAGAGAGGACCGAGAGGGTGGCTGATGTCGGGCTTCTCAACAAGAAAACAGTCATCAACCCTGTCAAGAGGAAAGCAAAAAGGGGGTGGGGGGTTCCCTACCATTTGTTTCCCTTTTTGACGAGCTTTGCTGTGCTCTGTTTTCCGGGTTAGAACCCTTTGTATCCCCCTCATCTCGATAGGTCTTCTTAGTTTTGTCAGCGAGAACAGAGCTGGGTAATAGGCTAATAGCACTGGAATTAAATTTCGCGCAAAAAACTCAAAATTCTTCCATCGTCGAATCTCCTCTTTGTGGGATGTACATTTTTGGTTATGATAGTATTTATTTTCGTTCCTTAAAATTTGAGTTCCTTTGTTTTTTCCCTCAAAATAAGTATGTCTTTTCATTTAAGCTGGATTTTTGGTAGTGCTCGCTGCCTAGACAGTTTGAAAGGACGTCGCTGATTGGCTGATGGGCTCGGGCTGGGGGGTGAGGGTGGTGGTACAGTCCGAAATGAATTGCGAGCACTTGGGGCGAGGCATCCCAAAAATTTCTAAATCTTTTCCTTTTCTAAAAATGTTCGTCAGTCTCCTTTTAAGACCCGCTCCACCCCCCCTAAGTAGCCACACCTGTTTCAAACCTTTCCCCCGATTTTTATAGCTCCCTGATGAGTAATTATAGTTTTAAATCCCCGCCCCAACAGCTAATGACAATTTAACAGCTCCCTCCCTCCTCCCTCTTTCCCTCCCCTTTCCCCCTTCCCTTGAGCCTTCAACGGGTCCTTCCCCCATGAACAGGTGAAGTAACTTTTAAAATATTTACTTCTTTGTTTTCGGAAAAAAAAATGGGTTAGCAAAAAATATTCGTAAAACTGAGACAAGGGGTGTGTGTGTGTGTGTGTGTTGTGTGTGTGTTGTGTGTGGTTTTTGGGGTGGTGTTTTGTGTGTGTGGTGTGTGTGTGTGTGCGGTGTTTTTGTGGTGTGGGGTGCGCGCCGCGCGCGCGTAGATGTGTGAAACCAAAAATATGTTTGGAAATACTATAATTAAATATTTTTTAAATTTTACATTATGTATTGTTATTCCTATTTTTGATAGTGTCAGAGAGAGAGAGAGGAGGGGAAGAAGAGAGAGGAGGGGAGAGAGAGAGAGGAGAGGAGAGAGAGAGAGGGGAGAGAGGAAGAGAGAGAGGGGAGGGGGAAAAAGGAGAGGAGAGAGAAGAAGAAGGGGGAGAGAGGAGGGGGAGAGAGAGAGGAGAGAGAGAGGAAGGAAAAATGGGGTTTTTTTTTGAAAACCAACAAAAAAAAAGGGAGGAGGGCAAAAAATCCCGGAAGAGGGATAACTTAAAGAAAAGGGAGAACAGGGGAATAAAAGAGAGGGGGAAAAAGGGACAGGGTTAAGAAGAGAAAACAAAAAAAAAAACCCCCCCAAAAGAAAGGGGAAAAGAAAATAACCCAAAAAATAGGGGAAAAAAAAAAAAAGAATTTTTTTTTCCCCCCCCCCCCCCCCCCAACCCCCCCTTTTTTTTTTTTTCCCCCCCCCGGGGGGGGGGGGGGGGGGGGTTTTTTTTTTTTCCCCCCCTTTTGTTTTTTTTCTCTCCCCCCCCCGCCCTTTTAAAACTCGATCCTGTTCTCGGGTTACGGCTTTGCTTTTTCTTTGGGTTGGGGCCCCTTTTTTCTTTTGGGGGAATTTGTGTTTAAAAATTTTTAGTCCCCCCCAAAACCCCCCCCGCCCGAGGGAAAATAAAAAGGGAATTTAAAAAAACCCCCCCCCCCCCCCTTTTTTCCCCAAAAAATTTTTTTTTAAAAAAACCCCCCCCCGTTTTTTTTTAAAACCCCCCTTTTTGGGGAAGGGGGAAAAAAAAGGGAGGGAAACCAAAGAAAATTAAGGGGGAGAGGAGAAAAGGGAGGGGAAATTTTTTAAAAGGGAAAAAAGAAAGGTAAGGGAAAAGAAAGGGGGAAAGAGAAGGGGGGGAAGGGGGAGGAGGAAAAGAAAGGGAGGGGGAAAGGGAGAGAGAGGGGAAGAGAAGGGGGGGAAGGGAGGGGAAAGAGAAGGAAGAGAAAGGGAAAAAGGGGGAAGAAGGGGAAGGGAGGAGAAAAAAAAAAAAAAAAAAAAAAAAAGAAAAAAAAAAAATAAAAAAAAAAAAAAAAAAAAAAAAAAAAAAAAAAAAAATAATAAAAAAAAAAAAAAAAAAAAAAAAATTTTTTTTAAAAAAAAAAAAAATATATTATATATATTAAATTTTAAAATATTAAGTTTATAAAATAATATTAAAAATTTTATATAATATATAAAAAATTAATATTAAAATAATTATATATTAAAAATTTATATATAAAATAAAAAATTATCTTTTAATATATATATAATATAATTAAAATATTTTTATTAAAATATATATATATAATAATAATATTTTAAAATTATTATATAAATAATTATAAATTTTAATATATAAAAATATAATAAAAAATTTAAAATTTTTATAAAATTAATATTATTATATTATTATATATATATATATATTATAATATTATATATTATATTTTTTATATTATTTATTATATTATATATTATTTTTTATTATTATATATAATTTATATATATATATATATTGATATTATAAAAGTATATATAATATATTTAATAGTAAGTAACATTTTCGTCAAGGACTGGCCAAGGGCAATAAAATAAGTATATATATTATTATATATAATAATATAATATATATATATATATATTATATATATATATAAATATATTATATATAATATATATATATATATATATATTATTATAGATAAAAGAAAAATTTTTTAAAGATAATAAGAGCAATAATATTATGATATACTTTATACATATATATATATATATATAATACTATAAATATATATATAAATATATATATATAGAGATAATAGAATATAATAAATTTATAGATAAGTTATAAATATATAATATATAGATATTTAATATATATAATATAATTAGAATATATTTAATATAATATATATATAGGTATATAATATATATACATATAGATATATATATAGATAATATATATATATATATATATATATATATAATAAATAAATATAATATATATATATATATATATATATATATTATATATATACATATATATATTTTTTAATATATATATTTTAATATATATATTATATTATATATATATTTTATAATATTTTATATATATATATTATGTATTAATATAATCAAATATATATATTTATATAAATATTATATATTATATTATATATATATATATAATATATAATATACATTATATATATATATAAAATTATATACATATATATTATATATATAATATATAATAGATATATATATTTTATTATATATTTTAATATATATATATATTAAAAATTTAAAATATATAATATAATTTATATTTAAATATATATATATATATGATATTAATGATATATTTATATATAAATATGATATATATTATATATTATATTATATATATATATTATATTATATATATTAATATATATTAAATAGTATTTTATTATATTATATTATTAATAATAATATATATATATATATATAATATATATATAATGTTATATTTGTATATTTATTTTATTATTATAATTTTTTAAAATAAATAAATATAAAATATTATAAAAAAATTTTAAAATTTAAAATTATATTATATATATATTATATATATATTATATTATAATATTATATATAATATTAAATCTATATAATATATAATTATATTATATATATATATATTATATATATAAAATTATATATATAATTATACTATATATATATTATCTATATAGTATATATATATATATATATATATATTATATATTAAAATATTTTTTATATAATATATATATAATATAAATATATATTATAAAATATATATATATATATTTTATATATATGAAATATATATATAATATTTTTTTTTTTAAAATATATATATTAATATATATTATTTAAATATATATAAGTATCATTTTCGTCAAGGACTGCCAAGGGCAAATAAATAAGTATATATAAAATATTTTAATTTTTCTTGTTTGATTCATCATGATTTTTTCAGGGTGACAGAGACACTCGGTATACTTGGGGTTGTTTATGCGCAACGTTTCGCCAAGGCACTTGGCATCATCAGGTAAAAATAGTTTAAAATTTTAATATATGTAATGCTAAAAAGCGAACATCTTTAAAAAATTAATTCTAAGAAAAATAAAAAATTCCTATATTTTCTAAAATTACTAAAATAATTTAAATAAAATATAATTTGTACTTAACGGACCTTGGTGTGTATGCTGTCTGAGTTGGTAGAGGGGCTGAATGACACTAGTTTTGCGGGTGACATTTCAGCTAGTGTGGGGCGATCGAACCGAGAGTCGGGCAATCGAAACAGGGGTAGTCATTTGAGTATATGTAGTTGTTTTTGAAATGACTTGGTTATTAAGATCAGGGGACAAGTGCTTGATGGTATAGCTTCTAATAATTTAGTGTCACTAGGGTAGTGTGCCTTGGATAGGATACTAAAGTCATTCATAGAAAAAGGGGTGATCTAAATCATGTGAGTGTGAGCGGATTGGGGGATTGCGAAGGTGAAGAAATGGGTCGACCAGTACGTGCAGAAACACCTTTATGCTCAGAAAGCCTAAGGGTTAGATTCCTTGTCGTCTCGCCGACGTATCTAGCGTTACAAATAGAACATTTGAATTCGTAAATTATGCTAGAAAAAAGGCTTTAGTATAGAGTCTTTTATATTTGAAATGAGTTCTTAGGGTAAGAGAATTAGTAAAAATAAATTTAAATTTTGAGTTAGGAAGATGTGACTTTAAGTAGATCATTTTAGTTTTTTTTCCGAATGGTGTAACTGAGATGGCCTAAAATGGGGTTTTAAAAATAGGTGTGTCTAATATGGGTTCGGGTTCGTTCGACTCTGGGTTGAACTTTTTTTCTAAGAACTTTGAGATGATTGTTTCAATTAATTTGAGGGGGTAGCCATTGTTTTGGAAAAAATAGTAAGGAATTTGATCTCATTATCAAAGGAAAAAAACCCAAATTTGAATGAGAAACTATAGCATCTGTGTAGTAGGGTCTTAATAGTATTGATTTTAAAAAGGTTAGGGATAAATGAAGCATATTGAGTTCCTTAGCCAGTGAAAGTAGGTTTTCTATAGACTGAGGTGGTAAGGTAATTATTTTTACGAGTAACTAGGATATCTAAAAATGGTAGTGATAATTGTTTTTCAATTTCATATGTGAACTTAATATTTGGGTGCTGAGAATTAAGGTACTTCAGAAATAAGGGAATGTGCTCGGTATTTTTAAAAAGTAAAAAAGTGTCGTCTACATATCGTTTATAATAAAAAGGTTTAAAAAGTTTAGGACAGTTAGACAGCCACATGTCCTCATGGTGACATAAAAAAGCATTAGCAAATGAAGGACCCAGGCACGATCCCATGGAAACACCAATGTCCAAACTGATGGATCTACTCCATTGTCCAAGACGCGCTGTAACCGATACAGGGAAACAACCAGTAAGGAAATAGAGACTGCAGTTACTATAACCAAACCAGCCGAAAACACTGACAAGCCAACGTAGGAGAGATAAGTTGAGGAATGGGCGCGTCTTGGACAATGGAGTAGATCCTCATTTTATGTCTGTGTTGATACATCATGTGTAAGTACGTTTCATTCTGGTCATAATTTTCTGTTGTCATTTTTGTGATAATGTATACGGTTTCTCATGACCAATGATATAATGTTTGCGTACTTTGTCCACGGCTGGTAACGTGGATAACTTAGTTATGTTTCACCTTATTTCTGGGGTTCAAGTGTTTACTGTTCAGCATATTTCAATCTACGTCTTGCTTGTGCTTGAGTAGTTAATTAGTAGGTAATTCTTGATCAGGTTATTTATGTCCATGTCTTGTCAGTGTCCTTGCTTGCGTGGTTAACGTATTTCTGGTGCAGCTTATTTCAGTCCCCTGCCTCCATGGCATAGTGGTTAAGTGGTTAACTTCACATATATTCTACTTTGGTGTGATTTATCTTCCCATTTTTTTTTGTGATATTCATATATTCTACTTTGGTGTGATTTCATATTTCCATATTTGTGGGATTTTCTCATATTTTCTCCTTTGGTGCTTTTTACCTCAATATTCTACTTTGGTGTGATTTTATATTTCCATATATGTGGGATTTTCTCATATTTTCTCCTTTGGTGCTTTTTACCTCAATATTTTACTATTGGTGTGTTTTATATTTCCATGTTTGTGCGATTTTCTCATATTTTCTCATTTGGTACAGTTTATCTCATTATTTTGTGTGATTTTCTCATGTTATCTTGGTGTAGTATTTTCCATACTTGTATTTTTTGAGTGATTCATTTTCATATATTCTCCTTAGCGTCATTTTTGGTCATAGGTTTATTTCAATCAATTTTTCGGTGTTGCCATTCAGCTTCATTTTTACCCCTTACGTTCCCTTATATATCTCTAGGAAGAGTATAAGGAATAGATGACTTGTGAATATAGAATAATGCGCGAATATATATATATATATATATATATATATATATATATATATATATATATATATATATATATATATATATATATATATATATATATATAATATCACGTGCCCCCCCACTGGCCATGGCTTCCGTTTTCTGCATAATGCTCTAATACACGCCTCTGATCTGATCTTAGAATATACCTTTTTATGTGGCATCAGAGTTGCCCCTGAGCTGCGCTTGCCTAGTGCCCCCTCAGATGCCCCCCCCCCCTCATTGATAGATACCCAGCTACGCCACTGCTAACAAAGCAATGCAGTCCTTTAACAACCCACAAACTACGTAGCAAAAAAAAAAAAAAATGATATCCTACCCACAATCCTCTACGACGCTGTTAATGAATTCGAAGCACTATTGAACTCTATCAATATAAACTTTAAAAGAAGTATTACAAAACTATACCAACACTATAACAAACTCACATTTACTAACATCTAAGATTTAGATAACGTTACAAGTCAAGAATTATTGGTCTAAGGTCAACTGGTAAGGGCGTGGGAAGGAAATAAGGGAAAGGCTTAGTGTTTCGAAGCAGTGTTGAGTTCCTTGAGTAATCCGGTATACGAGCGACAGTCGAGGGCGAGCCGGCAAGGAGGCGGGACGTGTGTGCAGGGCAGGCAGCTGGGAGGAGGAAGCAGGGTGTGTGTGCAGGCAGCTGGGAGGAGGAAGAGGATGTCTTTTAACCAAACAACGTTTTATTTTGTTACTTTTCATCATATTTCTGCTGCATAAGATAAGTAGAGAGAGAAAGGAAGGGAGTGGAAGAGAGAGTGAGAAGAATGAGTGGGCAGTGGTGGACCTAGGTGGTCACGGGCCACGGCCCACGGCCAACTCTGAAATCTCATTGGCCACCCTATATCTGAGTCAGAGGTGTAATGAAAATTCAACCATCTCTTTTTAATGGCTATGCCATGGCCACCCCACACTAGATATGTGTCCAACCTTGGCCACCCCAGTCACCATGTCCTGGCGTCGCTATCGTGAGTGGGAGAGGGAGGGAGGGAGAGCTTACGATGTGAGGTTCTTTAGTCCTCCCTGCAAAGAAATGGCTGTTGCCTCGTTATCTTTCTACCTTATTATAATGTCAGATCACCTACAGCCAGTGGCGTTGCTACGGGGGAGCACGTGTCCCCCCATGAGAAACCGTGCCCACCAGGTGCCCCTCCCCCCACTGGCCAAGGCTGCCGTAATCTGCTTGGACCTGTGACTGACGATGTGCTCCAATACCCTTTTATGTGGCATCAGTAGCTCCGCTTGCCACAGTGCCTCCCACCCCCCATACACAGCTGTGCCCCTCTATACACAGCTGTGCCCCTCCATACACAGCTGTGCCTCCCAATTGATAGATACCTAGCTACGCCACTGCTCCTCTGCTCTCGCCACCTGTTCTCTCCACCTCTCTCATGTCTAGCTCATAAAGTGGATGTCTGCAGCATATGCCAAGCAGCATCTAACGGTCCAAATCATTCATTTCCTACAATTATTTTGTGTCGGCACCAGTTAGAGCTATTCTTGTTTTTGTAAAAAAAAAAAGAAGTTATTTGTTGAGATCCGGGGCTATTCATGAAACGTTCTGGACTACAGAACCCAAGGCCCAGGCCTAACTACGCCAATATCATCAGGTTATAACTTATCGGTGTTGAAAGGCTCGTGCTTGTTCTTGGAGCGGCATCCTGGGTTGACATTGCAGCCATTCCCTCCAATCGGGGAGGCGGTAGCGGAGCGGTTAGAGTCTCCGACTTTTTTTCTTTTTTTTACATCGCAAGGAACTGGCCAAGGGCACAACAAAAATGGGTAACACAAAGCCCGCTTAGTTGCCAGTACCTATAAAGAAGACAGTAAGAGAATTAAATAAGGACAGAGGGGTAGGCCAATTTAGTTCGGAAGGTGTCTTAATACTCTTCTTTTGAAAAGATTTAAGTCATAGGAAAATGAAAAAATAGAAACAGGAAGAGAGTTCCAGAGTTTACCAATGAAAGGGATGAAGAAGTAAAGATACTGAATAACTCTTGCATTAGGAAGATAGACAGAATAGGGATGAGAATGAGTAGAAAGTCTTGTGCAGCGAGGCCGCGGGAGTGGGGGAGGCATGCAGTTAGCAAGTTCAGAAGAGCAGTGAGCATGAAAATAACGGTAGAAGAGAGCAAGAAAAGCAACATTGCGGCGGTGATTTAAAGATTGAAGACAGTCAGTCAGAGGAGAGGAGTTGATGAGACGAAAAGCTTTTGACTCAAAACCCTGTTTAGGAGAGCTGTATGAGTGGATCCTCCCCAAACATGTGAGACATACTCCATACAAGGGCGGATAAGGCCCCTGTAGAGAGCAAACAATTGGGAAGGAGAAAAAAAAAGACGCAGACGCCACAGCACACCTAACTTCTTAGAAGCTGTTTTAGCAAGAGATGAGATGTGAGATTTCCAGCTCAGATTTTTAGTAAAGGATAGTCCTAGAATGTTCATTATAGAAGAAGAAGACAGTTGAGTGTCATTGAAGAAGAGGGGATAGTTATCCGGTAGGTTTTGTCGAGTAGATAAGTGAAGAAATTGGGTTTTTGAGGCATTGAACACAACAAGGCTTGCTTTGCCCCAATCAGAAATTATAGAAAGATCAGAAGTTAGGCGCTCGGTGGCATCTCTCCGTGAATCACTTAGTTCCTGTTGATTTGGACGTCTAATAAACGACGTTGAAAAATGCATGGTAGAATCATCAGCGTAGGAGTGGATAGGGCTTTGAGTTAGACTTAGAAGATCATTAATGAATAATTAATAGAAAGAGAGTGGGTGATAGGACAGAACCCTGGGGAACACCACTATTGATAGATTTAGGAAAAGAACAATGTCCGTCTACAGTAGCTGCAATAGAACGGTTTGAAAGGAAACTTAAAATGAAGGTACAGAGAGAAGGATAGAAACCCAGTGAGGGTAGTATGGAAATTAAAGATTTGTGCCAGACTCTATCAAAAGCTTTTGATATGTCAAGGGCAACAGCAAAAGTTTCACCGAAACCCCTAAAGGAGGATGACCAAGATTCAGTTAGGAAAGCTAGAAGATCGCCAGTAGATCGCCCTTTACGGAAACCGTACTGACGACCAGATAGAAGATTGTGAGCAGATAGATGCTTAAGAATCTTCTTGTTAAGTATAGATTCAAAAACTTTAGAAAGGCAGGAAGTCAAAGCTATAGGTCGGTAGTTTGAAGGATTAGAACGGTCACCCTTCTTAGGAACAGGTTGGATGTGAGCAAACTTCCAGCAAGAAGGAAAGGTGGAAGTAGATAGACAAGGACGGAAAAGTTTGACCAGGCAAGGTGCAAGCACAGAAGCACATTTTTTGAGAACAATAGGAGGGACTCCGTCAGGACCGTAAGCCTTCCGAGGATCTAGGCCAGAAATGGAAAATAAAACATCATTCCGAAGGATCTTAATGACAGGCATAATATAGTCAGAGGGTGGAGGAGAAGGAGGAACAAGCCCTTCATCAGCCAGAGTGGAATTTTTTGCAAATGTTTGAGCGAAGAGTTCAGCTTTAGAAGTAGATGAGACAGCTGTGGAGCCATCTGGGTGAAGCCTAGGAGGGAAAGATGAAGAAGAAAAGAGTGGCCTAAGAACAACCACATGCCCTGCCTATCAACTCTACCTTCGACTGCGAGTGCATCGGAGGACACAGGGGGGCGGCATGAGCCTCACAGGCGTCACTATAAGAATCCTTCCTGCGCCACCAACGGGCGAAGACCAACCATCAGAACCCTCAAGTGAACCTCCAGAGCCTACCATCCGTCACCACAGCCCACAGGCGCTATAGGCACAAATGTATATAAAAAAAAAAAAAATCGGCCCAAAACACATCTCCTCGCGGCCATTGTGTCTCCCAAATGTGACATTGGCACCTGTCCTAGTCCTAGAGGGTCTAAGTTTTCATCATTAGTTTGTTTATTATTTTTTTTTTAGTAGCAGTAAATAAAGTGATGGCGGCTTGCAGCATTGCAGAATAGCGTCACTGTAGGACAATAATTGTCAGTATGCCTTTTAATATTATTTAACAGTTTCTTACAGTAATTTTCTTTTGTCGTTACATTTATGTACCAACTTTCGCTTGATCCTTGTATATGTTGTGCTAGTAATGAAATTCCATAATGAATCAGATGTCGAACTGGCGATAGCGTGACAAACGAAACGCCGAGGAACGACACTCAGCTAAGCTAAGCAGGGAGCAAATAGCTTTTTCCCGCCACCGTATTACCTTGAGCAGTGGTTTGTTGGAGAAATCACTACTTAAGAATATCATCTTTGTACCTGCTGAAATATCATGTATACGGGTATCATATAAAAACTTCAATATGAACAAATTTAAGGTTTACGTGTGTGAAAATAAACGGGGGCAAATTTTATTCAGCATTACGTGCTGCGTCTGCATCTTTTTCTTTTCTGATTGTCTGGGCGCAAACGTTTTTCTTCTTTTTCTTCTTCTTTTGCGATAGGAAAGCCACTTTCTGAAGGCAACGGTAGCCGTGTAATGTGCTTGATGGTGTCCTTTCCCGGCAGGCCGCACCTTGCCCCTTGCCTCCCAAGGTGCTGCACCAAGAGCCCGGTTCGTCACCAGCTACTGCGGCGTCGACGCCAGGGGCGTAGGCGGCGAGGTGGTCACCAGCGAAGAGGGCGCGGATGACGGCCAGCTGTCTTAGAGCAGACGCATGTCATCCTCAGTATGAAGTAGCCGGCGAGAGGTGGTAACGAGCCAGGTAGGATAAACGCCTCGTGTACTGATATTTAGTGTATATAAAAGTTTCCACAGGAAGCCAGATTTACCACTTGTATTAATTATCATTATTGATCATACTCGTTGCCTGTCCCTCCCCCGTTCCCAGGCCCGCTGTCATCGTGGGGGGGCCTTGGGCCCGGGGATTGGGGCCCGACGCCCGGGGTACGACCTCCTTGTTGCTTTCTTGGCTTCGGGCCTCTGTCCTCGGTCTGACGAATTTTGCCTGCCCTTTCCTGTCTTTTTCCTTTTTTCCCTCCTTCCCTCTATCTCTCCTCTTGTACCTCCTCCTATCCCCTTTTCCTCCTAAGGTGTGAGAGCCGTGCTGATGGGATATGAGGCTGGCGTCGGGTCAGTCCTGAACGGCCTCAGGGTGCCACGGGCACGGTATACCCTTGGAACTACTGCCCTTACCCCTCATGGGGGTCTTGAGGGGCTATCCGTTTATTTCCCCCTCTTTACTCCAGGCTCACCATGGCCAATGGTGATCATTTACCTCCTATAGGGGCTTTAGGGCCGGCCCCTCTACCAAATAACCCTACTGATCCCCCTGGTTTACCGACCCCTGCTCCTCTTTTGACTCCGGCCCGGAATACTGATATGCCCGTACCCCAAACTCGACCCTCAGAGTCACTTATTGCTCCTGATTCCCCTAGCCAGATCAAGAATCCATTCTCAGCACCAGGCGACACTTCAGCCCACAATCCCACAACCTCTTAGATACCTTCTCCATCCTTGCCTCCCTGCTCTTCCCCTCCAGATCCTTCCTCTACCCTTCCTCCTCCCCAGCCTTCTTTGCCCTCCCCCTCCTCCTGTATAGCTACTCTTGCACCCACCCGTCAGGATGGCTCGGTTGGTAGAGCTGCGGGCTTGCGTGTAGCGTCCCTGCATTCGGTCAGCGGTTTGAGCCCATCAAGTTCGTCCTGGCGTGGTGGCGCTTAGTATAGTCAGTAACCTTGTAGTTGGTACTTGCAAAGTGTCTAGATAGGATAAAAGTATCTTACTCTTGCACCCTACAACCCTTCTCCCTCCGGGAGACATACAGTCCGCACGGTCACCTCTTCCTCACGCCCACGCACATCTACTTCTCTCCCTCATCCCTCTTTCGACACTTTTTTGGGTCCTGCAAAATGGGATGTTTCTTCATCGTCCCTTGCACCGCCCCTTACTCTGCTAATGCCCTACGTTTCACGGCATGCCTCCAACGGCAAGTTGGCAAGGTTGCATTCCGTACCCACCCTGACCGGTCCCGCCTGGTGACTGTTGACACCGAGGCCCAAGCTAATGCACTGCTCAATCTTAAAGACCTCGATAGCAACTCCTTCTGCATCACGCCCGACATAACTCTTAACACCTGCACTGAATTATTAATTATGTTTGTAAGTTTGTGACCTCCTGTACATGTATTTAGGGGCAATTCGTCCCAGGTCAATAGCCAACACTAAATTTGCCACCAAAAACCAAACTGTTGAACAAACAAAATAAATGCTTGGTTTGGCAGGTGTTTAGCATGTAGGAAAGGAAGGAGAGGAAGAGAGAATTACAGAAAAGAAAAGGTTGAAGGCGAGGAGTCATCCTTTAAAGGTCTTTTCGATGACTGTTCTCCTATGGAAAGTTCCTTAGCTGAAGGAAGTTTTGATTTAGCCATGCCATATTATCTACACTTAGATGTACTACTTGTAAGTCCTATTTGTTTTCTTCACTTTTTAGGTAACTGCTCTTCTCACTTTACTTTACAGGCTCATGCCTAAGAGGCGATGGCAAAAATAACCTGATAAGTACACTGAGCCTCCCACATCAAGTGAAAGATGGATACCAAGACACCCACTGCTGCGCGCGCTGCTGACCTGTCCAGCTCCATCAAGCCGGTGAACGTGTATGTAATGCTTATCCCTCCGCCTTGGGTATTTTTCAAAATCTTTGGATTTCAAAAAATTTAGAGTGACATTCCTGTTCCGCCTCTTTTATATATTTTTTACTTAATAAATTCATATAGCTAGTAATGCTGAAATTTGAGATGCCTTAGCAAAGTGGGTCACCACTGTATCTGCCCATTCAATGTAATGTCACACTGCCTCTCACATTATATCTCCACACTATGGATTTCCAAGTTAAAATACATCAACCTTTACTTTAAAATAACCAGCAGGTTACTCATCTAATTTTCTAATTTACTTGAATTTACGCCTATGACAGATTTTATTTAATTCCTTTAATTCTCCTTAATTTTCTGCAATAATCACAACGTTACCTGCAAACAATCTATTCTATTTCTAATTGTCGTCATCTGTGCAAACTTCCCCCCAACATTTCCCACCCTTTTTTTATCACTCCAACAACTCCATCCATAAACAAACTAAATAGCCAAGGTGACACTAGTCAGACTTGCAGAAGACTATGCAGTTCAGTTTTGGTCTCCATATTACAGGATGGATATAGTGTTGTTAGAAAAAGTGCAGAGAAGGATGACCAAAATGATACAAGGGATGCGTAACTTTAGTTATGAGAGGAGATTGAAGTTATTAAAATTACACTCACTCGAGAGACGCAGAGTAAGGGGCGATCTGATAGAAGTTTTTAAGTGGATAAAGGGATTTAATAAAGGAGAGGTAGGAAAAGTTCTTACCGCTTTTAACCAGGGTAGAACAAGAAGTAACGGATTCAAGCTGGAAAAGCGTAGATTTAGAAAGGAAATAGGGAAAAACTGGTTCACAAATAGGGTGGTGAATGAGTGGAATGGTCTCAGTAGACAGGTAGTTAGTGCGGAGTCATTAGGGAGCTTTAAAGGGGAGCTGGATAGGTTCATGGATGGGGATGAAAGGTGGATGTAGGTAGTGTTAGGTGACAGGAACTACCACGTGTAGGCCTCGCGGCCTCTTGTAGCTTCCTTATTTTCTTATGTTCTTTCTTATGTTCTTATGACACCACACCCTGTCTCACTGCCTCATATCCTACAGCTTTAATTTTTTTTTTTTTTTTTTTTTTTTTTCATAACCATTTGTTATAGCATTTCATAACCATAGCGCCTGTAGGCAGTGGTGACCCAGGGCTCAGATGGTAGGCTCTGGAGGTTCACTTGAGGGCTCTGATGGTTGGTCCTCGCCCGTGGTGGAGCAGGCAGGATTCTTATAGTGACGCCTGTGATTAGAGGCTCATGCCGCCCCCCTGTGCCCTCCGATGCACTCGCAATCGATGGTAGAGTCATAGACCACTGTATACCTGGACTGCACACGCGACAATGTTTTGAATTGCGGGGCTGCATAGGGAATGCGGGGCGCTCGACAAAGAGATATAGTGGTCTATGGACTATCATATAGACTGGTTTATCGGTATATATGATTTACTGTAATCTTCGTAAATGTTTGTTCTATAATATTATCAAATAAAAAACAGTAAAACACGGTAAAGAAATGCCATTACGAGACTATGAAGAAATATGCATGAACTTAATATTCACTTAACTCTTCTTCATTTAAAACTTTGCGAGTCAACTTTTATCATGAAGGGTATCAATAGAAGCGCAATGTTATTAGCTTTCCATTGTTATATTTCGTTATCTGATAAATTAATTAGAACCATGCATAAATTAGCGTTAAATAAATAAATAAAATCATCAATCGGGTAATTTTCCCGATTGACGATGTTATTTATTTACTTATATATTATGTTTTGTGATAAATGAATTAGCACCATGTATAAATTAACGTTAACTAAATAAATAACCTCATAAATTGGGAAAATTACCCGATTGATGATTTTATTTATTTATTTAACGCGAATTTATGCATGGTTCTAATTAATTTATCAGATAACGAAATACATCAATGGAAAGCTATTAAAATTGCGCTTCTATTGATAGCGTTCATGATAAAATTTGACTCGCAAAGTTTTAAATGACGAAGAGTTGAAGTGAATATTAAGTTCATGCATCATAGTCACGTAAGGGCATTTCTTTAGCGTGTTTTACTGTTTTTTATTTGATAATATTATAGAACAAACATTTACGAAGATTACAATATATCATATATACTGATAAACCAGTCTATATGAATATATATATATATATATATATATATATATATATATATATATATATCGGATTCATATACATATATATATATATGTATATGAATCCGAGCGGCCCTCCGACTTCAGGGCAAGTTCAGGCCCATGTGCAACAGGCCGATATTCCGTGCGCAGTCCAGGTATACAGTGGTCCATGGTAGAGTTGATGGGCAGGGCATGTGGGTGTTCTTAGGCCACTCGACGGTGCAGAAAGGTTTTGGTTTTCTTCGGGGATCGAAATCGGGTCACCGAGAATGCCAGTCGGAGACGCTAACCACTCCGCTACCGCCTCCGCTAAGTTTTGGTCCCCTCTACTTTTCCATTCACTCTTACCGTAGATAACACTTTAGTCGCCAGCTACAATAATGTCGCCAGCCGCCAAATATTACGAATTATAGCATCACTACTGATTTATATGTGTCACTGAAGATGATACGCAGTAGTTTATATCATGACTGTATAATCTACCCTGTTTCAGCGTTGTTTTATGCTTTGCATCTACAAGTATATACGGTTTCAAATTTCACTACTCGTTTTTTTTTTCGCGACACGACGACGGCGGGAGGACACTCAGAACATAAACACTAATTGGCTACCTTGTTGTTGGTCGCCACTCTGGTGATATTTTTGTAATTTGTTCATTTATAGCCATAATATGACACAGATGAAGACACAAAATGACACACTCTCCAGATAGCCCCTTCTAACTTTCCTCAAATCATGGATGTAGAAAATTGTAAGTACGTATTAACGCCACCAGACGTCTATAAACAGAAAAAAACGTTGTCCTGGCAACTTTGGTGTTATCTACGGTAACACACCCATACAACTACACGTGATGCACCTGCATCATCGCAGAACACTTTCACACCACAGTAAAGTATCACACCAGCCACTCCACACACCCTCACTGCATCACAGAGCCTTCCAGTCAATCTTATCAAATGCCTTTTCTAGATCTTTAAATGCAGCATATATACTTTTTTTCACTTTGCTATAAATCTTTTAACTGATCTCAGATTAAGAACCTGGTCTACATATCCCCTTTCTTCCTTTTTTATCCACTTTGCTTACCATTGTGTCATTTGCAATAGTCTGCACTTTCAGTTACATTGCTCTCGTAACTTCCCTCTCAATATCACCGTGTTTTTAACACCCTTCTGCAACCCTTTCACACCCATGCATGCATCCTCTTGGTTTCACACATTAATCAAGTATTTTTAAGATATTAAGGGTTTTTTACCCATAGAACTCGCCCATTCTTATCTTTCATTTAATCCCTTCACTGTTCCATTCTGTTTCCCTTTTTTTTCTTACCTGTCTTTCTGTTATCTTCACCATCTGGTTATTTATGTTATCTTTAGTTACTTATCCGTTACTTCGTACCTTGTGACGAGTAGTCAATGTAACTACTGTAACAGCCATAAATTGGTAGTTGAGTTTTGTTCAACACCTGTACCATCAGTGGCGTCTGGGTGGCCTGTTCCAGCTAGGCAGCCCGCTCGTGGATATCAAAATATGGAGGGGCTGTAAGTGTAATAGCGCCATAGCTAGTCTTCAAAACGTAGTTCAGGCCACCGCTGCCACCATGTTGCTGTTTGGGCGTATTAAAATAATCAACAAGATCCAAAACTCTATTTATAAGCCAACAGCAGAGAATACACAACGTGAGGGATTGTGTGTGTGAGCGGTCTGCCTGGCCGGAACTTTGGCAGTACAAAATGGCTGCCCAGACGGTACAGGTGTCCACCAAAACCCAACTACCAGTTTATGATTGTTACTTGTTAGTTACATTGATTCCATACCTAGCCAAATTAAAAAATCTTCTTCACTTACATAAAGCACAATCTTTTTCGAGACATACCATTATAGTAACACCATTGTTTCAGTGCAACATTTTTCATCTTCCCTCACTTGACTTACCAATTCTTCTCGTCTTATCCATGTCTCCATTATAAGTCAAATTGTCTGTGTTTACTTTCACTGTATGGTGGGTGCACTGAGCTGCTGATTAAAAATGAGGTGTCTGGTATAAGACCAAACCTGACTGGAGCATGGTAACTTTCTTATGAGGTCTATTGATTGTGTCAATAAAGTCCGACTCCTTTATTCATCACAGATCCAATAAATCATTACTTTAATTTCAGGTTTTAGTGATTACTTCACGTACATGTTGCAGTATTGAGATTACATAAAAGGGTTCCTTAGAGTGATACAGCTTTAGGCATTGTGGCATTATTCAGCCTTTTGATGACCTTTATGGTCAATGGAGAACACTACTTTATCCTCATTTCGAGGGACCAGCTTCATAACATGTAAATAATGGAACTTACCACTCCCTTCAGGTAATTTTTGTAATATTCCAAGTCCATATATGTCAATGTGACTGTACCTTTCAGTTGATATATAGCACACTAAAGATTTTCTGTACAAGAAGGATTTACATTTGAGATAAGAAAGGGATTCAATTATCCTGTTGTCTTGACGCATCTGCTTGCAGGCTTCCCCTCCAGGCCTCACAAAAATACTCTATTTTTCATCTGCCTGTTCAGTCAACCAACTTACGCATTGTCACACTTACACCGAGTTTTGTTATGGAACCACGAAATGGCAGCTTCTCCACTGTGACCTGAAAACCTTTATACCCTTCAGAAGGACTACTGTTGTGATTTGTAACCACAGATGTAGTCTATTTAGTTCTTAAAATAGATATTTTTTTATCTTGCCACATGTAGACGATGCTTTACTTACAGTATTTTTCTATCCATTGTTGAAATTTTTGACATTTTTCGTTCACTCATAATTTAATGAAAAAAAGTTCAATTTCGCTCGCAACTCAATATTGTATTTGAAAATATGTTGCAACTTTAACAACAATGTCTAGTAAATTTATTCTAAACACATATTTTTGAAATGAAAATATTTTTTGTTTATTGAAAAGAATACAAACAATATCGTTGCATAAAACATGGCTTGACGATTGCGTCATCAAGTACGATGACGTCACATTATGGCCATGATGAGGCCACGCTGCCCTTCAACATCAACACTATGGCCATGATGAGGCCACGCTGCTCTTCAACATCAACACTATGGCCATGATGAGGCCACGTTGCCCTTGAACATCAACACTATGGCCATGATGAGGCCACGTTGCCCTTCAACATAAACACTATGGCCATGATGAGGCCACTCTGCCCTTCAACATCAACACTATGGCCATGATGAGGCCACGCTGCCCTTGAACATCAACACTATGGCCATGATGAGGCCACGCTGCCCTTGAACATAAACACTATGGCCATGATGAGGCCACGCTGCCCTTGAACATAAACACTATGGCCATGATGAGGCCACGCTGCCCTTGAACATAAACACTATGGCCATGATGAGGCCACGCTGCCCTTCAACATCAACACTATGGCCATGATGAGGCCACGCTGCCCTTCAACATCAACACTATGGCCATGATGAGGCCAGCTGCCCTTCAACATAAACACTATGGCCATGATGAGGCCACGCTGCCCTTCAACATAAACACTATGGCCATGATGAGGCCACGCTGCCCTTCAACATAAACACTATGGCCATGATGAGGCCACGTTGCCCTTCAACATCAACACTATGGCCATGATGAGGCCACGCTGCCCTTGAACATAAACACTATGGCCATGATGAGGCCACGTTGCCCTTGAACATCAATACTATGGCCATGATGAGGCCACGCTGCCCTTGAACATAAACACTATGGCCATGATGAGGCCACGCTGCCCTTGAACATCAACACTATGGCCATGATGAGGCCACGCTGCCCTTCAAAATCAACACTATGGCCATGATGAGGCCACGTTGCCCTTGAACATAAACACTATGGCCATGATGAGGCCACGTTGCCCTTGAACATCAACACTATGGCCATGATGAGGCCACGCTGCCCTTGAACATAAACACTATGGCCATGATGAGGCCACGTTGCCCTTGAACATCAACACTATGGCCATGATGAGGCCACGCTGCCCTTGAAAATAAACACTATGGCCATGATGAGGCCACGCTGCCCTTGAACATAAACACTATGGCCATGATGAGGCCACGCTGCCCTTGAACATCAACACTATGGCCATGATGAGGCCACGCTGCCCTTGAACATCAACACTATGGCCATGATGAGGCCACGCTGCCCTTGAACATCAACACTATGGCCATGATGAGGCCACGCTGCCCTTGAACATCAACACTATGGCCATGATGAGGCCACGTTGCCCTTGAACATAAACACTATGGCCATGATGAGGCCACGTTGCCCTTGAACATAAACACTATGGCCATGATGAGGCCACGCTGCCCTTCAACATCAACACTATGGCCATGATGAGGCCACGCTGCCCTTGAACATAAACACTATGGCCATGATGAGGCCACGTTGCCCTTGAACATAAACACTATGGCCATGATGAGGCCACGCTGCCCTTCAACATAAACACTATGGCCATGATGAGGCCACGCTGCCCTTCAACATAAACACTATGGCCATGATGAGGCCACGTTGCCCTTGAACATAAACACTATGGCCATGATGAGGCCACGCTGCCCTTCAACATCAACACTATGGCCATGATGAGGCCACGCTGCCCTTCAACATCAACACTATGGTCATGATGAGGCCACGCTGCCCTTCAACATCAACACTATGGCCATGATGAGGCCACGCTGCCCTTCAACATCAACACTATGGCCATGATGAGGTCACGCTGCCCTTCAACATCAACACTATGGCCATGATGAGGCCACGTTGCCCTTGAACATCAATACTATGGCCATGATGAGGCCACGCTGCCCTTGAACATAAACACTATGGCCATGATGAGGCCACGCTGCCCTTGAACATAAACACTATGGCCATGATGAGGCCACGTTGCCCTTGAACATAAACACTATGGCCATGATGAGGCCACGCTGCCCTTGAACATAAACACTATGGCCATGATGAGGCCACGCTGCCCTTGAACATCAATACTATGGCCATGATGAGGCCACGCTGCCCTTCAACATAAACACCATCGCCATGATGAGGCCACGCTGCCCTTGAACATAAACACTATGGCCATGATGAGGCCACGCTGCCCTTCAACATAAACACTATGGCCATGATGAGGCCACGCTGCCCTTGAACATCAATACTATGGCCATGATGAGGCCACGTTGCCCTTGAACATAAACACTATGGCCATGATGAGGCCACGCTGCCCTTGAACATAAACACTATGGCCATGATGAGGCCACGCTGCCCTTCAACATAAACACTATGGCCATGATGAGGCCACGCTGCCCTTGAACATCAATACTATGGCCATGATGAGGCCATGTTGCCCTCGAACATAAACACTATGGCCATGATGAGGCCACGTTGCCCTTGAACATCAATACTATGGCCATGATGAGGCCACGCTGCCCTTGAACATAAACACTATGGCCATGATGAGGCCACGTTGCCCTTGAACATCAACACTATGGCCATGATGAGGCCACGCTGCCCTTGAACATAAACACTATGGCCATGATGAGGCCACGCTGCCCTTCAACATCAACACTATGGCCATGATGAGGCCACGCTGCCCTTCAACATCAACACTATGGCCATGATGAGGCCACGCTGCCCTTCAACATAAACACTATGGCCATGATGAGGCCACGCTGCCCTTCAACATCAACACTATGGCCATGATGAGGCCACGCTGCCCTTGAACATCAATACTATGGCCATGATGAGGCCACGCTGCCCTTCAACATCAACACTATGGCCATGATGAGGCCACGTTGCCCTTCAACTAAACACTATGGCCATGATGAGGCCACGTTTGCCCTTGAACATAAACACTATGGCCATGATGAGGCCACGCTGCCCTTCAACATAAACACTATGGCCATGATGAGGCCACGCTGCCCTTGAACATCAACACTATGGCCATGATGAGGCCACGCTGCCCTTCAACATCAACACTATGGCCATGATGAGGCCAACGCTGCCCTTGAACATCAACACTATGGCCATGATGAGGCCACGCTGCCCTTCAACATAAACACTATGGCCATGATGAGGCCACGCTGCCCTTCAACATCAACACTATGGCCATGATGAGGCCACGCTGCCCTTCAACATAAACACTATGGCCATGATGAGGCCACGCTGCCCTTCAACATAAACACTATGGCCATGATGAGGCCACGCTGCCCTTCAACATCAACACTATGGCCATGATGAGGCCACGCTGCCCTTGAACATCAATACTATGGCCATGATGAGGCCACGTTGCCCTTGAACATAAACACTATGGCCATGATGAGGCCACGTTGCCCTTGAACATAAACACTATGGCCATGATGAGGCCACGTTGCCCTTGAACATAAACACTATGGCCATGATGAGGCCACGTTGCCCTTCAACATAAACACTATGGCCATGATGAGGCCACGCTGCCCTTGAACATAAACACTATGGCCATGATGAGGCCACGCTGCCCTTGAACATAAACACTATGGCCATGATGAGGCCACGCTGCCCTTGAACATAAACACTATGGCCATGATGAGGCCACGTTGCCCTTGAACATCAATACTATGGCCATGATGAGGCCACGCTTGCCCTTGAACATAAACACTATGGTCATGATGAGGCCACGTTGCCCTTGAACATAAACACTATGGCCATGATGAGGCCACGTTGCCCTTGAACATCAACACTATGGCCATGATGAGGCCACGCTGCCCTTCAACATAAACACTATGGCCATGATGAGGCCACGCTGCCTTGAACATCAACACTATGGCCATGATGAGGCCACGCTGCCCTTAACATCAACACTATGGCCATGATGAGGCCACGCTGCCCTTCAACATCAACACTATGGCCATGATGAGGCCACGTGCCCTTGAACAAACACTATGGCCATGATGAGGCCACGTTGCCTTAACACAACACTATGGCCATGATAGGCCACGTGCCCTTGAACATAACACTATGGCCATGATGAGCCACGCTGCCCTTGAACATCAACACTTGGCCATGATGAGGCCACGCTGCCCTTAACATAACACTATGGCCATGATGAGGCCACCCGCCTGACATAAACACTTGGCCATGATAGCCACGCTGCCTTCAACACAACTATGGCCATGATAGGCACGCTGCTGAAATCACACTATGGCCATAGAGCCACGTTGGACCCTTGCAACATACAACACTATGGGCCATGATGAGGCCACGCTGCCCTTGACATAACATNCCCAATTCATGACAGCTGTATATCAGTTCTAGTATAAAATGGTTTATGGGGTACAACCCGGAGAATTCAGAAATCAACACCATTTGAGTCTATGATGCGGAAGTGCTCCATGGGATGGATATTTTCCGGGTTAAATCTATATAGAAAGCGGATGACGGGTCGACTCTAAATTAAGTTTTATCGCCATGAAATTTCATGGGCTTGTAACCTATGGGTAATGGACAAAAAATATTTTGTGGAGGAATAAAAGTAGAAAAACATTTTTGGTGGACCACCCTAATATATATATATACTAGCCGCAAAGCCGCCCTCTGGGCGGCCTTTTTGGCTAGCTCCTGTGGAGGGCTATTGGTGGGCCTTCGGCCCACCACCTGTGTTTGGTGGGCCGAAGGCCCACCAAACACAGACTCTTCAGATAGCCCCTTCTAACTTTCCTGAAATCATGGATGTAGAAATGTATGTATTAACGCCAACCCATTCACATCACCCCAACCCATTCACTCACCCATTACCCATCACCCCCCAAACCCATTCACTCACCCATTACCCATCACCCCCCACCCCCCACCCATTCACTCACCCATTCACTCACCCATTACCCATCACCCCCCCCACCTATTCCCTCACCCATCACCCCACCCTTCACACAATTCACTCACCCATCACCCCACACCCATTACCCATCACCACACCCATTTACTCACCCATTACCCATCACCCTACATCAAGGTTTCCTCAATTCTCGCAACCCACTTTTTTTCATTCTCGCTAATAGGCTGCTAAACAAAAAAGAAAAAAAAAGTGATCGGCTCATCCCATAAGTGGGCTTAAAACCTTCCCCTGGTCAACCTGGTTCCAAAAATGTGCAATATAATGGGATTCCGCTACAGGGGGCGGCACCTATCGTGGACGGGACAGACAGACACACAGACACACTTTCGCTTATATTATTACTAGCCGCAAAGCCGCCCTCCGGGCGGCCTTTTTGGCTAGCTCCTGCGGAGGGCTATTGGTCCACCACCTGTGTTTGGTGGGCCTTCGGCCCACCAAACACAGACTCTCCAGATAGACCCATTACCCACCACCTCGGCCCACCAAACACAGACTCTCCAGATAGCCCCTTCTAACTTTCCTGAAATCATGGATGTAGAAATGCATGTATTAACGCCAACCCATTCACATCACCCCCAACCCATTTCACTCACCCATTACCCATCACCCCCCACCCATTCACTCACCCAAATGGAGCCCGACTGCCTGGGCCCGCAGCCCTGTGTGGCTCTGCCGCAGTTTTGCCACACGTATGATAATTATCGTACATATACGATAAATTTACCTCCGCAGCAGTGCCTGTGACGGCACTCAGGCCCCAAACAGGACAGGGGGGAGATGCTGAGAAGTGCCATAGAGGTAAGGCGAAAAGAGCGCCTTACCCGTCTTCAGGCGCTTTTGTAACGGCCCGGCTAAGGCACCGACTAAAGCCATGTACAGTCGAAAGTTCAGGCGCTTTTTGCACTGCCTTACACCTCCAAAGCCTATGGCGTGGGCGTGTCCGAGAATCCTACTAGCAAATCCACGTTGCCTATCTGAGCGCTGCTTAGGCAGCTTCGACCAATCACAAGGCTTGAACACGTCTCTGCTGAAGCAAGGAATGTTGTCCCTCCTCCCTAACCAAGCACTTATGGCAAGGACACACCGCTCTCCCCCGCCAAAAGCTGTTTCATCACAAGTTTGACGTTCAACGCAGGTTTTGACCACTTATATATTTTTGCATTGGGACGTGCCATACACCATGATAATCGTTAGGGTGTGCCGATTCCGGGACAGTGAGTGAAAATTTAATGCAAGCAACATTTCCAGGAATAAGGAGAAGATGAATAAAAAAAGGTGAAAAAAAAGTTTATACACGATTTCATTTTGCTCTCGTTATCTTATTATAGGTATAGTTTAATGCAATTTTTATACATTCATGATATGCACTAATGTCTCGTGAAGATGATGGTAGGTTCAGCTGTCCTAAATATCATCTGGTAGTATGATAATACCGTATAATAGTACAATATTTTAGTGCGGGCGGAGCACCTGCGCCGCCCCGCCCGCCGCCCGCCCTAACCAAACACAACACAACATTTCTTATCACCAGCATATAACACCCTATAATGCCGCATTAGTCTTGCACGATCAATTCATACACACCTTGCAACACTATTAATATGTAAACACCAATTGTTACGTTGTAGGAACTGAAACAAGGCTGTATTTGCTTTATAAACAGAAGATGAATGTCTGTCAAAGGCCCACAGCAGCTCACTAAGTCAGGGTCTGAACCATGCCTTAGTTTTCAGCGCCTTTAGCGGTGGCCACTAAGGCAGCAATCTCGACTGAGCATTGCGGTGGGAGGGCGTTTCGCCTTACCACAGGCGCCCTAGTGGATAGGGCGCCCTAGCTCACTCTCAGCATCTGGCCCCAGGAGAAACAGACTGTGCAGGACGAATTCCCTAATTGGTAATTCCTTCATCATCCTTGAACAATTAGTGAAACCAGGAGGGTAACATATCTGATGGCATTCAGTGAGATAAAAACATTAAAGTGAAATTACTGTGAAAATTAAACCCAGGTCACGTGCACTAGACATTTTGGTACAAGACGAAAACATTGTGGTACGCGAGAGGCTGAGTGAAACTTGTGAGCAAACTTACAAAAGGGTGGTACTTAGAGGCTGAAAGGAGCAAAAAGGTCGCGGTTTGTTTATATTGACGGCATACACATAATTTTATACCAAAAGTCAACGGAGTGAGTGGGGTATGATGTGGTGATGGGTAATGGGGGGAGTGAATGGTGTGTGGGGTGATGGGTAATGGGTGAGTGAGTGGGTGGGGAAGATGGGTAACGCGTGTGGGGTAATGGGTGAGTGAATGGGTGTGTGGTGATGGGTAATGGGTGAGTGGGGGAATTCCTTCCCTTCTTTGTTCCTTATTTCTTTCCTCGTCAGTTCCTCTTTGACTCTTAATCCCGCCAATTTCTTCCTTACTCCTTATTCCCCCTTTTCCCTTTTTTTTCATATCCCCTTTCCCTTCCCTCTCCCCACCTTCCATTATCACCCCCATCATCACCAAAAGGAGATAAATTTCCCCCCTCTTTCTGACGAGCGACTGTCAGAGGCCCCCCTGCCGCTGGGATCGCGCCGTCCATGAAATCAAATTGGCGCGCCATGTTAAATCACCCGAGTGACACCCTCGGTAGAAGCTCTCGGGGCACCCCCTCGTTGCTACTGGGGTTTGGGCGGTTCAAGAAAATAGGGTATTGCCGATACCGGTTTACGGGAATAATCCGGGTACGTCCTCCACCGGTATCAGTTACGATCCGGGTTTCCCGATACCGTGCCAAAATACCGGTATTTTTATTTTTTTTTTTTTTTTTTTACTTGTCCATTCTCAGACAATTTTTAAACCTCTACAGCATCGACCCCCCAAAAAATAAAGTTTCCCATAGCGTCGGCCATTTTTTTTTTACAATTCTTACCCCTACCTACAGCATGGGCCCCCCCCCAAAATAAAGTTTTATGGGGCGTACGGTAGGCCTTTTTTTTTTTTTTACAATTTTACCCCTACCGTACAGCATAGACACCCCTAAAGTAAAGTCTTATGGGGCGTTGGCCATTTATTTTTTGCATCATAATTAGTATGTATAAGTAACTCTAAAAAAGGGAAAATACAATTAATTTTTGATTAAAATTTCCTTTTAACATTTTTTTTTGGGGACAAAGTTCCTGAGATTCCGGGGAAAGCAGTTTAGATAGATTATACCAGAGCTGGGCAGTATTTGAACATTTGTTTTAAAAATACATTTGTGTATTAAGAAATCTTTTATAAAAAAATTATTTTCAGTTTTTAAAACAGTAATAAATTTTAATGATATTTAAATACATTTATTTTTTTACATATAATAAAAAAATTTAAATTTTTTTTTATTCTATTTATTTTTTTTTTACATTTAAATTTTGGGCCCCAAAACCCCCGCCCAACTTCTGGAAACCCTGAGTTACCGTGAACCGTGTTTTCCCATTTTTCGGAAAATTTCCCTATTTTAAGGAAATTTGGGTCTGAGAAGAAACTTTAAGAAACCAAAATCTAGGAAATCCAAAGGGAAATTTTTTTTTTTTTCAGACATTTCTAAAGATATTAGATTAAGATTAAAAGCCAGGTGAGATAATAATATTAACACTTTTTTTTTTGCCTTTGACAAAAGTCCAAAAGAACAAATTTTCGGTCCTAATTTTTTATCATATTCATATCTATAGCATTTACCCGCAAGAATATTGGGGGGGAAGGGGGGAGGAGGGATCGAGGTGGTGCAAAGGGGGTGGTGGCGACGGGCGGGTGTGAGCCGCGGGACAGGGGGGTAAAGCTCAAACGACAATTCAGTTCCTGCCCGGGTGTTGAAAAGCGTGTCTGGGATTCTGTTCTCATATCACTATTTTCGGTGTTTCCCCAGCCATTTCTATACTGTATTTAGCTCCAGAATTTCATATTGTTGAAAGTGTGTGCAAACTTTTATGATAATAATGAAAATCGAACATTATGCCCCAGGGAGTGGTTTCCCATAGAGTGCCCGTAGAGGGTTTATAGGATTCTCGAGGAATGCATACTTATATTGCAATAGAAGAAAGATTTTGGATTTTTAAATTTTTCAAAATTTTGTGCCCTTGGGAGATTTTAAAAATTAAAAAATGAATACTATAGTATTGGGGACTTGTACTTTCGAAACTTGATGATTAAAAATTAGGGCCATAAAATTTGTGTTTTAAAATGTATTTACAATGTATTTAAATACAATTAATGTTTTTAGTATTTTAGTATTTAAATACATTCGTAAAATGTATTTATATTTGGTATTTAAATACATTTCTCCCATGTATTTAATTATTTAAATATTACTTATTACATTGATACTTTTAAATGTATTTAGTGCCCAGCACTGTATATAGATAGCAAAAGACAGAATTTAGTTTACTACAAAACCACGTACCTCGCCCCTCTAGTGAGTCAAGAAAATCAGCATATCAAATAGCGGTGTTTTTGTCGTCCAAGCACCGTCTTGGATTACGAAGACCACTAAAATAACACTTGCTGAAATGTGTTTTTATACTGCTTTTGATATTGTTTGTAAGTTTTGGGATGATTATTATTTGGGGCCCCCTACCAAGCGTGTTGTTTTTTTTGTCGCAAAAACCCAATCCTTTTTTTCAATTGCGAAAAAAAAAGGGTCTTGTCCCAAAAGACATGCTTTGGAGACAAAAAACACGGCCTTGCCCTGTTTTTTTTCGTCAAGATCTATGTGCCCGGCGACAAACGTTTCTACTATCACTGGCGGTCAGCGGGATACTATGCGTTCTGAGGGCGCCGAAAAAAACCCCTACTATATATATATATATTTTTTATATATAAAATATATATATATATATATTTTATATATATAATATTATATATATATATATATAATATATATATATAAAAATATTAGGGGAGGGGAAGGGGGGGCAAAAAAGGGGGGGAAGGCAGGGATGAAGGCGCGCGCGAACGGTTTTTTTTATCGTCACGATAGACATACGCGATCAGATAGTGTAAAGCTGCTACATAGATAACGTACTCACGATAGATTAGATATGCTGCGTTTTGGTAAAAATCGGGGAGCTTCCCGTTTTTTAGTGCACGAAATAAGGGGGGTTCCAAAAAACACGTTTTTTTTGTCCTTTTTAAAGTGGGGGTGGGGGATCAGGGGGGTCCCCGTACGTCGCCCCGCCACTCCCGCAGCTACTAGAAAGAATTGGGAGCCCGAATAAATTGGGGTGAGACGCGCGTCCCCCAAGGGCATGACGTCATCACTGCTCCAGAATGTTGTGGTCCCGGGGGAGCCTGTGTTCACATTACCCGGCAGGAATGACGTCCTGTGATGTACTGTGAGTCACTGATGACAAAATCCCCAAAAAACTACGTCCGCAAACCTGAAGGGAAACCGGCATAACTTTTCGTGGGCCCCGGCAAGGGCCCCTCACGAGTTTTCACGATCGGTCACGATGGACCCAAAAATCAGGACCATGACGGCGCTGGCATTGCATTGTTGGGCGTTCGTGGTTTTATTAGGAATGTGTGAAGGGGGCTTGAATCAGGGGTAAGGGAGGGAAGGAGGGTTTTACATAGAGTTTCCTTAATATTTTGGGGAGTGCAAATCGATTTGGGCGCCATCTTAGGGGATGGGACTCTTTGTTCACCAAGACCCCGGGAAGTTCTCAAGGCATACCCCGAGTATATTTTTAACATGTTTAAGGTAGACTGTATCTTCGGAAATGCTTATTCTAAAGATTATCCATAAACATAGTAAAACACATTTAAAAAAGGTCATTATAGACTCGAAGAATATATAACTTAAAAAAAAAACCCTCCATGAAACTTTGGGGGGATTTTTTAAGATGGCAGATATCAATAAAGCAGAATTTTTTTTAGCTTTCCATTGTATATTTAGTTTTTTGATAAAAGCATATAGATGTAAAATTAGCGTTAACTAAAAAATCGCGGGGCGGCAGCTCTCTCTTCTTCTCCTTCTTCTCCTCCCAAAACCTCCACTCCCTTTTCTCTCTTCCTCTTCTTCTTCTATCTCTCCTTCTCTTTTCCTTCTCCCTTCTCCTTCCCTTTTTCTTCTCTTCTCTTTCTTTGGGAAAAAAGGGGGTTTTTATGGGGGCCAAAAAATTTAAAAATTTTTCCCCTCTCTTTTCCCTCCTCTCTTCTTTCCCCTTCCTCTTCTCCTCTCCCCGCTCTCTCTCCTTTCTCTCTCCGGATTTCTTCCCTCTCCTCTTTTTTTTTTTTTTTTTTTCTTAAAATTTTAAAAAAAAAATAAAAATTTATTATGGGGGGGGGAGGAAAAAAAAAAAAAAAATTAAAAATTTTCTTTCCTTTTTCTTTCTCTCCTCTCTCCTCTTTCCCCTCTCTCTCTCTCTCTCTCCCTTTCTCTCTCTCCCCTCCCTTTCTCCCTTCTTCCTATCTCCTCTTCTCTCCTCCTTTTCTCTCTCTCTCTCTATAAAATATATATATATAATTATATATATATTATTATAAAAAAAAAAAAATTTAAAAATTTTTTTTCTTATATTCAGGGAAACCCCCAAAAAACCCCTTTTTTTTTTTTCTTCCTTTTTCTTTCCTTCTCTCTCTCGCTCCCCTTTCTCTCTTCTCCCTACTTTTCCCTCTCCCCTCTCTCCCTCTTCCCTCTTCTTTCCAAAAGGGGGGGGGCGGGCCCCCTGCCCTTTATTATTCCTTTTTACATCTCTCCTTTTCAGCCCATATTAATAATAATAAATTTTTATATATTTTTTATAATTTAAAATTTTACAGAGAGAGTTTTTTAAATTAAATGTGTTTTTTTTTCATTCTAAAGAAAAAATTTTAATGGTTTTTTCTATTTTAAATTATCTCTTTGCCTTTCCAAGTCTTTCCTTTATTCGCAGCTTTTCCCCCCCTTCCTCCATAAACCCGGGGAACCCCTTTTTTCCCCTTTCTCTCTAAATTTTCGGTTCTCAAATTTCACCCAAAGGGAAAAAAGGGGGGCGCGGGAATTTTTTTTCTAAAACAAAGCCCTTAATTTAGAAAAGGAAAAAATCTTCTAATTATTTTTCATTTAAATTCCATCAAAAGTGTTCCCCCAAAATCAAGGGGGTTTATAAAAACTTTTTTTGCTAAAAACCCTTTTTAAAGGTTTCACGTAATGAAATTATTGGTGGAAAAATTCCTTTATTCCAACCGCGCTGGGGAAAACAAAAGGGTTTTGGGGGGGAAAGTTTACTATCCTTTTAAAAATTATGGGGAATTGAGAACTTCCGGGTTTGGGTAACAAGGGCCCGGCGAAGAACCCCGGGGGTTAACAAGGGCCCCATGAAAGCCTTTCCCTCTTTTATTGATTAGTTTCGACGGGAGCAGCTGGCTAAATCGGCATGATAACACGCGCTCAGATCTGAGGCTCGACTAGGGGTAGCTGATATTTGGGGCCCGGGGGTCTACTTCTGGGGGGCCCCCTCTAAAGTTTGCAGGTGTTTGGGGGGGGGGGGGGGGCGAAGCGAGGGAGGCAACCAGCTGGGGGGATTCGGGAATTTTTTGCAAAATTAACATATTTGGTGTATTTTGACACTTTCTGAACTATCAATGCCCATAAATCCCTTTTAATCCAAATATAAAATGGGCTATGATGGTACCCTAAAGATACAGATCAAATTAAACCAACACCAAGTAGTTTAAGCTAAGTTTGTAGAGGATATAAGGGGTTTGTTGATTGAGCGATCATTTGGGGGCCCCCCTCTCTTGGGGGCCCGGGGCGGCATTTCAACAGTCCCCCCCTCACCCCCCTCTTAGTTTATGCCACTGCTCTGAAGCCAAGGGGCGTTACGCTACATACGTGTCTCGGCGGTCGGAATAGTACTAGTCAGTTCTTGGTCCTGGAAACAGTCAGTTTTTACGTAAAAAAAAAAAAAAAGCATAATACCGAAATTCAATCCCGATTAATAATATACGATACCGGGTATACCGATGCAATACTAATCCCCGATACCATTTATACCGAAAAAAAATACCGGTAATACCGTAGTACCGTGCTAAAATACCAGTAATTTCGGTATACCAGATACCGGTCTACATCCTGTTGCTACCACTGCCACAGCCTCCCCTCGGCTTGGATCATAAGAGTTTTGTTTGATTGAGTGATGCATTTGGGGGCCCCCCATCTCTTGGGGGCCCGGGGGGCGATTTCAAACAGCCCCCCCTCACCCACCCTCTTAGCTATGCCACTGCTCTGAGCCAATGAGCGTTACGCTACCATACGTGTCTCGGCAGTCGGAATAGTCACTAGTCAGTTCTTGGTCCTGGTACAGTCAGTTTTACAGTAAAAAAAAAAAAAAAAAAAAGCATAATACCGAAATTCAATACCGACTAAATAATATACCGATACCGGTATACCGATGCAATACTAATACCGATACCAGTATACCGAAAATAAAAAATACCGGTAATACCGGTAGTACCGGTGCTAAAATACCGGTATTTCGGTATACCAGATACCGGTCTACATCCCTAGTTGCTACCACTGCCGCCAGCCTCCCCCTCGCCTCATACACCCACACTCACATACACAGACATGCCTCCCCCCCCACCACATTACAATTACGTTACACGTAACAATATATATATATATATATATATATATATATTATATATATAATATATATATATATATATATTATTATATATATTTTCCCCGCAACCCAGCGACTATGCGGAACTACTTATATATATATATTATATATATATATGAAGCTGCAATTATTTGATGTTGCGACGCGCTATCAAATTGTAAATTTGATATAATTTGATATATTGTTGACAGTGTTTCCTAGACAGTATAGAACTGAAGACACCTGCCTTGAGGATAGTGGTAGAAAGTAGTCACACAGGCAGCCCCGTTTGGCCCTGTTGCTATCTGTTCTATTCTTCCTTTGTATAGGTAGGTCTGAGGTCTAAGGGAAAAATAAATTACGTATCAAATGTGCCATAAATTTCTTTTTGTCTTACCTAGGGCAATTATAGTCTATAAATGCTGCTTGGAAGTTGCTAGGCAGTTTACTAGTCCTAAGCACTTTTTTCCCCCCTAGACACGTGTATATATTATATTATATATATATATATTATATATATACTATATAATAAAATTATAATATAAATTTATATATATATATATTATAATATATATATTCGCACTGGGATAGATAATGTCCTGCAAAGTTCAACTGAACCATGCTTCACTTCGGATATAGGATATTGTTATCGATGAGGAACTAGGTAGCTGGAAATATATGTTGCTAACAGGTGATAATTAATGTTCGGCTCTTATTAGTTTAGACACAGACAGAAAAACCAAGCTCTTACCGTCCAGAGATAAAACAATAGTTCTACTAAGGAACTAGGTGCTGGTAAAATATAGTTTGTAGCTGACCTGCGATAATATTATGATTCGGCTCTTCATCAGTTTGGACACATTCGTATTATAAACATTTAAAACCCTAGAATACTACAATAGAGGCCGTGAGACCTACACGTGGTAGTCCCGTTACTTAAACTACTTACATCCACGTTTCATCCCCATCCATGAAATTGTCTAGCCTCTTAAAACTCCCTATTGACCGCACGAACTACTTGAGCCTGTGAGTCCTTCCAATACCGTACCTATTTACATTATTTTCCTTTTAAATTTGTCCCTATTATATGGCAAAAGTTTACCAATATTCGAAAGAGGACAAACTGTGTTTACTCAAAGCTTATTCTTTTCTTGAAAGGTTTTTTTTTATTCTGGGTTGCATTTCTTTTA
>JACEEZ010013242.1:0-17882 GCA_016584305.1 Chionoecetes opilio
GGGAGGGGGGGGAAATCTGTGGTGTAGAGGAACACGTTTCGGTTCAAAAACCGAGAAGCCCGGGTTCACCCCCGGGGCGGGCAAAAAACGATTTTTTTCCTTAAAACCCGAGCCCCTGTCCCACCAGCGGAAGGGGACTGCTGTTCCCGGGGGTTTGTGACCTGCTCTCCGGGGGTGGGGGGGTTGGGCCCAAAACCAAAAAGCACAAAGGATGAATGTAAAATGTTGATAGGAGAGGGGCCCCACACGAGCATTGCTCGGGCCCTGTAAAATAAACTAGATGAATAAAATAATGAATCACACACGTAACATTCACCCCACTGTTATATACCAAATTACGTGCCTTTTTCGCGAACCCACAAAATTAACCCGCCTAAAACCCCCTATAACCCCCTCCCCCCAAATCCTCCTCCCCAACCCCTCCTCCACCTCACGAACCTCATTTCACACCCTTTAACCCGTACACTCTTCCACAAACCTCACTCTCCAAAACACCTTTTTTTATTTCCCTTTTATTCCCCTCGGGGGAAAGGGTTTGGGTAAGACTATTTGCCAATGTGCAGAGTCCCTGCCAGGGTCAGCGGTTTTCGAGTCCGCCTTTTCAGCTGACTGGCGGCGCTTTGTTAGTCAATAACCTTGTATTTGGGTAAGTCACTCCACAAAATTTCGCGAACACACGGGCCTCGGATCCTCCCTTCCTTTCCTTTTGTATTTTCCAATAAATTATCGTTCATTTTTCTTTTGACTCCCCCCCCCCCCTTCCCTTTCCCCATCAAGCCTAAACCATGCTTCCTCCCCCTTTCCCCGGGGATGGTGTTAACCCCGGGGGGGGGGCCCACTCCCCCTCCCTCGCCATCTTTTTCTCCCCTCTCTCTCTCTCTTTTTCCCTCTCTCCCCTCTCCCCTTCTCGTCTCCTCCCCTCTCTCTCTCTCTCTCTCTCTCTCTCTCTCTGTCCATTTTCCTTTCCTTTCCCTTTCCCTTTCCCTTCCTCCTTCCTTTCTTCTTTCCCTTCCCCTTTTTTCCTTCCTTTCTTTTCCATCCTTCCTTTCTTCCTTCTACCCTTCCTTCTTTTCCATCCCTCTTTCCTTTTCCCTTCCTCCTTTCCCTTTCCCTTTCCTTCCTTCCTCCCTTATTTCCTTCCTTCCTTTTTTTTTCTTTTCCTTTTCTTCCTTCCTCCCTCTCTTCCTTCCTTCCTCTCTCTCCCCTCTCTCTCTTCTCTCTCTCTCTCTCTCCCCTCTTTTTCTCTCTCTCCCCCTCTTCCTCTCCTCTCTCCCCCCCTCTCTTCTCTCTCTCTCTGCCATATCACACAATGGGGAATATACTACAAAATGTAAAATTTAAAAAATATTTATTATAGATATTCCCAAACAATATTTGGTAAATCTTCAACATTACACACCAAAAACACACACACAAAACACACCCACACACCCACACACAAAACACACAAAAACACACACACACACACAACAAACACACCACACACACACCACAACACACACCACACACACACACACATACACACACCACACACACACACACCACATACACACACATCCACACACAAAACACACACACACACCACACACACACCACACACACACACCCATACACACAATACACCACAACAAAACACCCCACACCACACCACACATACACACACAAAACAACACACACAACACACACACCAAAAACACACCACCCACAACACACACACAACACACACCCACACACACACCACAACACACATCAAATAATGGAATAAAAACCGGTTGGTCACCCTTCCCCTCCAGTTTTACGAATATTTTTGCTATAGCCTTTATTTTTTCCCAAAAAACAAAAAAATGTAAATTTTTTAAAAAATTTACTTCACCCTGTCTAGGGGGAAAGGACCTAGTTGAAGGGGCTCAAGGGAAGGGAGAAAGGGGGGAAGAGGGAGGGAGGGGGGAGCTGTTAAATTGTCATTACTTTGGGTGCGGGATTTAAAACTAAAATTTTATCATCAGGAGCTATTAGGTCGGGGGTTTGAAACAGGTGTGGCTACTTAGGGGGGTGGAGGGTCTCCAAGGGGACTGACCCGAACTTTTGTTGAAAAGGGAAAAAGTTTTGAGAATTGATGGGTTGCCTCCCCCCCAACTTTTCGCGAAGAGTGGCGTAAACTGTACTTAAAAAGGTCTAGATAGGATAAAAATTTTATCCCTTCCATTTACTCCTATCATCTCCATCATCTCCTATATTTTTTTCTTTCACCCCTATGTAAATACGTCACTTATCAGCGACTTTAAAATTGGGAAAAGAAAATCAAAAATACGTTTCGTATCCTTTCCTGGTTACTGATGAACGGTAAAGGGGTTAAAAAACAGGCCCCCCGGGTTTAAGGGGCCCCTTGTGCACAGGCCGATTTTCCCGGGCCCCAGTCCAATTTACAGTGGTCATATCATAATATGATGCTCCTTCTTTCGATTTACCACTCCAAATCATTTTAAAACCCATCATTATGACCCCACAACCCCACCGCTATATTGCTGCTATCATTCTTCCCACCCGACACCTCAATGTAATACCACAACGAAAAAACACAAAACCCCCCCCACCATTTCACCGCCATCACCCACACGTCACACCGTGTTTTCCCTCGTCATCCTGGCCTTCACGTTGATTTTGGGCTTTAATTTAGCTTCGGGCGGAGCCCCCTCCTTTACTGAATATTAAATCGACGCCACGTCGCCCTATGAAAATTACGCCCAGCGGTTTCGACCGAAGAAAAACAGGGATTAAAAAATGAATATAAAAAATTCGTGCGACAAAGCGACAGGCGCTGGCATTAGGGCCCTTTCCCTGTTGATTGTCGCGCAACTGGCAACGTTTGGGGGAAGTATGTATATAGAAACAAAAGTAACATAACAATCATAAAAAGTACAAAATCGATGCACTTTGAGAACAACAAACGAGAAGGGTAATGGGCGAGGCGAGACAGCAGCCTTAGGACGGGGATGCTTGGTTAAAGGCAACTCGACCTACAACCCCCGTGGCTCCGGGGGAAAGCCCCTATCACCCCCCCCCCCCCCCCCCCCCCCCCCCCCCCCCCCCCGGGCACTCTAAAGCTTACCCCCAGCATGCCCCAGGGCCCAATAAGGCAAAGGGCCCTTTCCCTCATCTGGGGGTCCATTGTACACAACAAAAAAGATATAATGGTATGTAATGGGCGGCCTTCTCCGCCCCACAAAAAGAAAACAATGTTTAAACTTCCTTTCACTTTTGAGAGAATGTACGTATGTTAGTCAAAAAAAACATAAGAATGAACATTAAAGGAGAAATTAAAAAGCCGTAAGAGAATGGATTATAAATGGCTGTCATGGCGTCGCGTCCCACCCCCTTTCAAAACAAACCCTTACAAAAAAAAACTTTACTTACCACTTCAAAAAAACGCCATTTTATAATAAAAAAGATATGGATGAACAAAAAATAAAAGCTTTTTTCATGTTCCCCAGACAGCAGCCACAAGCGCATAGAAAGGTTCATGGAAGCCTTGTCCTCCCCCGTGATCGTGGCTGTTATATGTTGTACACGACGTCCAAATCGATGCACGACCGCTCGGCCAGAACCTAACGACGGTCATAAGTCGGCGCCGATTTGCATATGAGCTCACTGCACGCCTGACCACGGCCTCGTGCAATACCCTCCACGTAAACATTTATTCCAATTAATATTTCACCTGCGTGAAGCTACAAATTCAGTCTTAGAGAGTGAACCCACGTGTGTGTGTGTATGTATTCATCTAGTTGTATTCATCTAGTTGTATTTTACAGGGCTGAGCAACGCTCGTATGGCCCCGTCTCCATATCAACACGTTTATCATTCATCCCTAGTGCTTAGTTTTGTCCGAAGCCAGCACCCCGGAGAGCAGGTCACAAACCCCGGCTAACACTCGGTACCCATTCACTGCTGGTTGGACAGGGGCTTGGGTTTTAAGGAAGCAGCCCACCTGTTTTCCGCTCCGCCCGGGGATCGAACCCAGGACTTCTCGGTTGTGAGCCGAGCGTGCTTCCCCTACACTACGGAGTACCCTAATGTGTGTGTGTGCGTGTGCGTGCGTTCGTGCGTGCGTGCGTGTGTGTGTGTGTGTGTGTGTGTGTGTGTGTGTGTGTGTGTGTGTGTGTGTGTGTGTGTGTGAGTCGCCCTGGCCTTGTTCCTCCTTCTTCCCCTTCCAATACCAGGTACCTTGCCTTGCCAATCTCTTTTCCACCCACTCCCTTCCCTCGCTTTCGTTTCCAATTCCTATTTACCTTTCTTCCTCCTTGCATTTTCCATACACTTCTGTACTCCTAACTTGTCACTTTTTTTTTCCTTTTTTTCTTTCCCAAGCCCTCCTTTCCCCTCCACTCCTACGGGGGAGGGGGGGGGGGGGGGTTGGGGGGGGGCCGGAAAGACAGTGCCGTGCCGGGAAATTATTTTTTTATAAATAAAAAGGAGAGAAAAAAAAGACTCAAAGATGAAAAAAAAGAGAACGTGCGTGTTTTTGTTCGGAGGGCGCACCCCTCCCCCCTCCCCTCCTCCTCCCCCTCCCCTCCTCCTCCTCCACCTCCCCCTGCTCTTCGTAGAAGGCTACAAAGGCAGAGGAGGTGTATTTTATAATAAAGTCCTCCCTTCATTTGTATTAATTATCTAACGCAAAATGATAACGAAATGAAATTTTTTGTTAACTAAGTCATTCTCAAAAAGTAGAAATTGGGCCCTTGTTTTCCCCCTCCAGCTCAAAAAAATACAATTGCAGAACTCTTAACAAATAGGGGAAATTATTTCTCAGAACAAAAGCGAAATTTGGGTGTTTTTAAATTTTCCCCGTTACTATTGGGCGCCTCGTTACAACACATTCGGGGACACTCTCTATAAAATTCAAGAAAGGCTTTATACCAACACGGGGATCACCAACGCGAGGCGAAAATATTCTAGATTTTTTTTTCACAACAACAAAATCTTGTCAGTAACGTTAACGCCCCGACCCAAATTTAGAGCAGTGCCCCCGGGCATTACTTTCAGTTTTAACATCATAAGACAAGGGAATAAAAGAAAAGAAAATTTTTGATTATCGGAAGGCAGATTGAGAAAACAAAAAAGAATTTTAACGAACACCGATTGGAATGTTTCTCAAAAGTAACGAATAAATTAGCATGGCATGAACACCGGTAAGCTTAACTTACAATACAACCTAATACCGATGCGTATAGGCGATTTTTTAAAAACTTTAACCAAAGGGGACCCGCGAAAAAAGGACGCCTTGCAGCTAAAAAGGTGCATATAAAAACACAAAGAAAAAAAAAAATGAAGACGAAAAACGCGATCACGACAAAATTAGAAAAAAAAAAAAACTTAAAGAAGCAAGAAAAATTTTGAAGTACTATTCCCGAATGAGCAAATCAAACCCTAAAAATTTCCCCTTTTTAAAGGGGGAAAAAATAATGACTTCAACCATGGCCTTTTAAAATTTAAAATGGCGAACACACAAAAGGTATTTGGGGGATACTCTAAATAACTTTTTTGCACACTTCCAGTAGAAAACCGAAAAATAAACCCATCCCGAAAACCCAAAACAAGGTATTTGCCTCAGCTCTTAACCTTTCAGGAATGTGACATTTTGCTCGCGATAAATAACATAAAAATTTAAAAAAGCTCCTTCCGAAAAAATTTCGCCACGCATATTAAAAGAAGCAAAGAACGAAATAGAAAAAACCACTTTCCATTTTATTAATAAGTTTTTACTCACCGGAAAGTACCGTGCGAATGGAAACTAGAAAAATGTCAAAAACCCATTTTTAAAAAAAGGAAGCAAGTCGCCCCCGGGGAAACTATCGCCCAATCATTTAACATCAGTTGCGGGAAAAAATTAAATGGAATCCTCTAAGAACAAAATCTTTTTAAAGTTCTTAGAAAAAATGAATAATAAAAGATTCGCGCATGGTTCAAAAAAAACCTCATGCCTCTAAAACTTATTGTTTTTACTAGTGTATTCAAAAGTACGACAAACAGGCAGAGACTAGTTTACCTCTTTTTTTAAAAAAGCTTCGACAAAGTTCATCAAACGTCTCATTACAAAGTAAAAGCTCTGTAAAACAGGCCATTTTAAAATTTGGATAGAAAACGGGCTGTCAAATCGTAAACAAAGGGGGGTAAAAAAGGGAAAAATTCTTCTGACGGGCCCAGTGTAATAGTGGTGTTCCTCAAGGATCATTTCTCGGACCTATCCTGTTTATATACATAAATACTTGCGGGGGAGTCACATGGGATATCAAAATTTCTGATAAAACGAAAATCAAAAAACATACCTCTACAAATTCACGCCAATCATAAAAACGACTTAAACACGCTAACAGAACATCTGTGCCGCAGAAAAAAACAGTATCGCCAGTGGGCAGAATCGAGGCAGGAGCCGGGCACAAAAAAGCCCCAAAACAACGAGCCGTTAGCCCCGCCCCAGCAGCTTCCCGAGCCGAGGGGGTCGTTCTACCCCGACTTCGGTTGTTAGTAACCCTGGATAGTGAGGGAGGGGTTTGAGGGGGGGCCGTGTGAGCACTGTCCTCATTGACCCCCATCCCCTGACCCCTACCTGTTTTTCCGTCCCGCTCAGAGGGGCTCAGACAGTGCGTCGGCCCAAAAGCGCGCCGCCCTCGTACGGCAGTTTCAAAAAATCGCCCCTGCCGGGAGGTGGGCGGCCCGCCCCCCCCCCCCGATAAACACAAAGGACGGGAGTGACTCCCCCCCCCCCTGTGACCTGACTGTGGCTGCGGCTACAGCGGCGGGCTAATGCCCCCTCATTTATTTGGGTGTATGTTTATGTATGTGTATTGTTGTATGTGATATGTATATGTATATGTAATATATTTATGTAATAGTGTAAATAAATTTTAAAAAAAAAAAAAAAAAAAAAAAAAAAAATGGTCAAAAAAGGGGAAAAAAAATTTTTAAACCCTTTACAAAAGTCATGTACTACATATTGGGGATAACAAACCCCCAAAAGTTACGCGAAGAAAAATTTTCCACTAACAAATGTTGATAAGAAAAAAATTTAGGGTTTTTAACTCGAAAGATCTAAAACCGAAAAACCAAATTATAGGGTATAAAAATTGCAAAAAATTGGTTGGGTCTTTTGGACAACTTTTGTTTCAAATTAAAAAGTTATACACACTCTTTTTAACCCCCTTGTTCCCCATCTGATACTGTGTGCAGTTTCTGTCACCTTTTATAAAAAGGACATAACAATAAAAAAAATACGCGCAGATAACCAAAAAGATACCCAGATTGCGAATAAATCGTCAAATCGGTCAAAAAACAACTTATTCCACTAACAAAAAGAAGGGTGGGGGTGACCTCATCGAAGCTTTAAAAACTTCAATGGGGTTTACGAAGTTTCCCCGAAAAAAAAAATTTAGCTAGACCGGTTTAAGCTCAAATAGAAACAAAAGGATTTAAAATAAAGGGAAAAGGTTTGTAAGAAAAGAAAACAAAGTACTTCTTTTACAAACCGTGTTGTAAACCGTTGGAATGGGGCCCTCAGACGTAGTAAAATCAAATACAAAAGAATATTTAAAAAACGCCTCGAAAAATTTCATATCAAAACCCCGTTTTTCCTTTTATCTCGGAATAAAAAATTTTTTTGCGGGGCCCCTGAAAATTACTCTCATTGCGTAAATGATTGCGAGTCGCGTCTACACAAAACCCCCCCACACTCTCAGACAGCCCCGATAAAAGGTCATACTACAACTTTTTTACCCGTGGGGCGGGCTGTGGTTCAGTAAAGGGCCCGTCGTTTTGTGACCACCATCGGGATTTTACCCGGGGTCCCCTGCTGAGGGGGGCATTGAAGTGCACGGCGTCCTATTGGAAGTGACTACCGGGGTGGATTGAAACGGGCTGGGGCCTGGACGCGCCTCCCAAGAAAGCGCCGGCAGGCGCCGCCCACCCCGAATTTCCCACACTCCCCACACCAACCTAATTAGACCTATAACAAAACAGATAGCCCCCCATTAACGGTTTCCCTACTACTCCGCCGGACGGGGGTGGGTTCAGTTTGGGGCCTGAAGTTAGTGACTACCATCGGGAAATTTTAAAGGGACCAGGGTCACTGCTGCAGGGGCATTAAAGTGTACGGCGTCCTAATGGAAAAATAAAAAAACCCAGTGGATTGAACGGAAAATGGGGACTGTTGATGCTGCCTCCCAAAAAAACGCCCGGCAAAGGGTGCGCCCACCCCTTTTAAACCCCCACACTGTGTTCACCCATTACAAAACAACATAACAGGGCCACATCAAGCACTAAACCTACCCCCAAAAACTGTAGTAGTTAGCCATAGATTACAGCTTTCAACTTTCCTCACAAATTCCTGCAGTTTTTTTATATTGCATGGTATCACTTCTTTCCGGGCCCGTTCGGCTGGAGGGATGGGGGGGGGGGAGGGGCCTTCTACTTCCATCCTTTTCTCTCTTTTTATCTAGTTAGGTAGTGTATTAAAGCAAACACCTTTTAAAGGGCCATCGTCTGTTGCGTTTTTGGGTTTCCTTTGTATTCCTTTTATTCCTCCCCCTCCTCCCCGCTTCATTTGTGCTTATTTTCCCTTCTTCCCTGTCTGTTTTCTTTCCGTTTTTATACATTGCGGATACGGTGAAAAAACAGCAGCGGGGACCACTCTCATGGGCTGCTGGGTTTTTGGCTTGCCCGGCAGGGGGTTTCCCCCCCATATACACCTACTACCACCACCCCCAACCCTCTCCACCACCACCACCCCCCACCACCCCGCCACCACCCTCTCCACCCCCCCCACCCCCACCACCACCACCACCACCACCACCACCACCACCCCCTCGACCCCCACACACTCCACCACCACCCCCACCCCCACCCTCACCACCACCTCCCCCCCACCCCACCCCCACCACCACACCACCTCCTCCAACCCCCACCACCCCCACCACCATCCCACCACCACCCCCACCACCACCATCACCACATACCACCCCGCCCCTCACCACCAGACTACCACCTCCACACCACCACCACCACCCCACCACCACGACCTCGACCACCACAACCATCACCCCCACCACCAGGTCCACCCCATCTCGCCCCGTCGGGCATTCAGTAAAACGTCGACGCGTGCTCATACGGGTAAAGTCATCCGGGGGGTTCGGCTGGGGGGGTGTGCCCCGGGGTCCCTCCAAAGTTGTTTTTGTGTTCCCTGGGGGAATTGCCTTCCTTGGCTTAACTTGCAAATCCCAAATGTGCTGGGCCCCCGCGTACGGCGCCCCTGCTGCGGCCTGCCACGAGGCGTCCTGCGATCAGGTTTTTCCCCGGGAGCCACGCCCAACAGGTTGTCTTACGGGGGCTCTTGGGGAGGGGCTCAAGCTCGGGGCACTCCCAGCGCGCTCTGTTGGCCCTGGAGCGGGTGATGGGGGCCCAATGCGCCCCAGGGAAGGGGACGCCGACATGCTGTTTACCCCTCAGGGAAACAGGGTGGCAATTGGTCCCCGTGGGGCCCCCCGGCCCAGGGGGCAAAAGGAAACCGGGTTCAGGGAGCCAACCCTAATCCCCCGGGGGCCCNTTCCCTTCCTTCCTTTCCCTTCCATTTTTCCTTTTCCCTTTCTTCTTTTTTTCTTCCTTCTTTTTCCCCCCTCCTTTTCCTTCCTTCCTTCTTTTCTTCCCTTCTCCTCCTCCTCCCTTCCTTTCCCTCCTCTCCCTCTCTCTCTCTCTCTCTCTCTCTCTCCTCTTGCCTATCCCCTTTACTCTTTTTTTTCTTTTTTGAATTCCACAAAGGAAATTTTTTAACCCTTACAAAAAAAAAAAAAAAAACCAAACAAAAACACACACAAAAAACAACACACACAACACACACACACACACACAACACCACACACACACACACACACACACACACACACACAAAACACACACACACCACAAAAAACACACACCAAAACCACACACACACACACAAACCACACACAACACACACCACACACACACACACAACAAACACACAAACCACCCCCACAAACACACCCACACACACCCAAAACCCCAAACACACCCCCACACACACATACACCCTCACACCACAAAACACACACCCCCAAAACACACAACACACCCCACAACACACACACAAAACACAACACACACAAAAAACACACACACACACACACACAAAACCCACACACACCACCACACCCCACAACACACACACACACACACACACTACATATAAAGGGGAAACAAACCGGTATGGCACACCTTGCTCTCAGTTTCGAATATATTTTGCTATACCCATTATTTTTTTTCCAAAAAAAAAGAAGAAAATATTTTAAAGTACTTCACCCTTCGATGGGGGAAAGGCCCCAGTTGAAGGCAAAAATGGAAGGAGGGGGGGGAAGAGGGAGGGAGGGAGGGCTTTTAAATTGTCATAGCTTTTGGGTGGGGAAATTTAAAACTAAAATTTTCTATCGGGGAGCTTTAGGTCGGAGGTTTGAAACAGGGTGGCTATTAGGGGGGGTGGGCGGGTCTCCAAGAGGAACTGAGCGAACATTTTTACAAGGAAAAAATTTTTAGAATTTATGGGGGTTGCCTCGCCCCAACTTTCGCGAAGTATGGGCGGACTGTACTTTGCAAAAGGGCTAGATAGAAAGAAAAATCTATCCTATCCTATTATACCCCATCATCTCCACTATCTCCTATAGTTTTTTCTTTCACTCCTATGTAAACACGTCACTATTCACGACTTTCAATAGGAACTGAAAACTACGAAATCGCTTTTGATATCCTTTCCCGGTTACCCAGTGAACGGGGAATTGAAAACAGGCGCTCCGGGTTAGGGGCCCTTTTCAACAGGCCATATTCCGTGCCCGTCCCGATTTACGTGGTCTAGATATATATATGATGCATCCCTTACTTTCGATCTTACCACTCCCAACTCACTTTACAACCATCATTATGACCACCACAACACCCCCGCTATATTGTGCATCTTCTATCCGCACCAGACACCTGCAAGTAATACACAACGAAAAAAAACACCACCACCACCACACTTCACCGCCATCACCCCACGTCACCCGTGCTTTCCCCTGTCATCCTGGCCTTTCCCCTTGATTTCGGCATTTAAAATTTTGGGTTTGGGCGGACCCCCTCCTTACTGAATATATAAAAGAGCCCAAAGTCGCCTTGCAACTTTTGTCCATGGGATTTACGACCGAAAAAACTGGATTAGAAAAAAGAATATGAAAAGCAGGCAGACAAAGCGACAGGCGCTGGCATTTGGCCTACATGTTTATTGTCGCGCAAACCGGCAACGTTTTGGGAACGTATGTAATAAAAAAAAGTAACATAACAATCGTAAATAGTACAAACCTGAATCCCCAATTTGAGAAAAAGCAAAGCGAGAAGGGGTAATTTGAGGCGAGACAGCAGCCATTAGCGACGGTGGACTGCTTGTGTTTTAAAGGCAAACACGCACTACAAAACCCCCGGGGCCCGGTAATGCCCCTACACCCCCCCCCCCCGGTCACTCAAAGCTTACCCCCCATGCATTGGGCCCCCAGGGGGCCCAAAAAGGCTAAAGGACCCCTGCCACTCAGTTGGGGGTCCCTTTTTACACAAAAAAATATAATGGTAGTAATGGGCGGGCCCTTTTCCCCGCCCACAAAAGAAAACAAATGTTAAATTTTTCCTTAACATTTTGAAGGAAGTACGTATGTAGACAAAACAACATAAGAATGAACAGTAATGGGAGAAATATAAAAAGCGTAGAGAGAATGGATATATAAATGGTGTCATGGGCGTCGCGCCCACCCGCTTTAAAAAAAAACTTACAAAAAAAACTTTTTTTACACACTTTAAAAAAAAAAGCCTTGATACATAAAAAAGAAAGGTGAAAAAATAAAAAGCTTTTTTCAGTTCCCCCAAAGCAGCACAAGCGCATAAATGGTTTAGGAAGCCTTGTCCTCCCCCGTGATGGGTGTTATTGTTGTCAGACGTCCAAAACGATGCACGACCCCTCGGCCCGAACCTAACCGGTCTAAGTCGGCGCCGATTTGCATATGAGCCACTGCACGCCTGACCGCGGCCTCGGCATACCCTCCACGTAAACATTTATTCCAAAATTAAAATTTTTACCTGCGGAAGCTAAAATTCGTCTTAGAGAGTAACCCCCGTGTGTGTGTGATTATTCATCTAGTTGTATTCAACAGTTGTATTTTTTCAGGGCGAGCAACGCTCGTAAAGGCCCGTCTCCATACAACACGTTTATCTTTATCCCTAGGCTTGTTTTGTCCGAAGCCAGCACCCCGGAGAGCAGGTCACAAACCCCGGCCCAACACTCGGTACCCATTCACGCTGGTTGGACAGGGGCTTGGGTTTTAAGGAAGCAGCCAAACCCGTTTTCCGCTCCGCCCGGGATCGAACCCAGGACTTCTCGGTTGTGAGCCGAGCGTGCTTCCCCTACACTACGGAGTACCCTAATTGTGTGTGTGTGCGTGTGCGTGCGTGCGTGCGTGCGTGGGGTTGTGTGTGTGTGTGTGTGTGTTTTGTGTGGTGTTTTGTGGGGTGTGTGTGTGTGGGGGTGTGAGTCGCCCTGGCCTTGTTCCTCCTTCTTCCCCTTCCAATACCAGGTACCTTGCCTTGCCAATCTCTTTTCCACCCACTCCCTTCCCCTCGCTTTCGTTTCCAATTCCTATTTACCTTTCTTCCTCCTTGCATTTTCCATACACTTCTGTACTCCCTAACTTGTCACGTTTTTTTCCTTCTTTTCTTTCCCGAAGCCCTCATTTCCCCTCCACTCCTGCAGGGGAGCGGGGGGGGGGGGACTCGGAAAGACAGTGCCGTGCCGTGAATTATATCTTTCATGAATAAGAAGGATGAGAATAAAAAGAGTTCAAAGATGAAAGAAAAGAGAACGTGCGTGTTTTTGTTCAGGATGGCGCACCCTCCTCCTCCTCCTCCTCCTCCTCCTCCTCCACCTCCTCCTGCTCTTCGTAGAAAGGCTACGAAGAGCAGGAGGAGGTGTATTATTATATATAAAGTCCTGCCTTCATCCCCTTGTATTATCTAAGCGCGAAACTGATAACAGTAATGTAATTTCGTTCAACTAAATCGTCATTCTCAAAAAGTAGTAATTGGCCTTGTTTATCGACCTCCAGCTCAAACAAATACAATTGACGAAGAACTCTATGAACAAATAGCGGAAATTAGTCCTCAGAACGAAAGCGTAATATTCGGTGATTTTAATATTCCCGTTACTAGTTGGGGCGCCTCGCTTACAACACTTTCGGGGCACACTCTTATTCAAATCTCCAAGAAAGTGCTTTATCCCAAAACACGGGATCATCCAACGCGAGGCGAAAATATTTTAGATCTTATTTTCACAACTAACGAAAATCTTGTCAGTAACGTTAACGTCGGATCCGAATTTAGTAGCAGTGACCACCGGGCGATTACTTTCAGTTTAACATCAGTAAGACAAGCGAAGTCGAAAGTAAAAAAAAAAAGTTCTGATTATCGAAAGGCAGACTTCAGAAAACTAAAAAGAATCTTAACGAACACCGATTGGAATGTTTCTCGGGAAAGTAACGACATAAATGTAGCATGGCATGAATTCACCGGTAAGCTTAACTTAGAATACAATCCTCAATACCGATGTGGTATAGGCGATCTTTTAAAAACTTTAAACCGAAATGGTGGACCCGCGAAATCAAGGACAGCCTTGCAGCTAAAAATCGTGCATATGAAAAACACAAAAAAAACACAAAATGAAGACGACAAACACGATCACGACAGAATTAGACGAAATACAAAAAAAAAATCATTAAGCAGAGCAAGAAAAATTTTGAAGTACGTATTGCCAAAATGAGCAAATCAAACCCAAAAGAATTCTACAGCTATGTTAAAGAGAAAAAAGTAATGACGTCAACCAAAGGACCGTTGGAAATGGAAAATGGCGAACACACAGAAAATGAAGAAACTATGGCGGATACTCTAAATAACTTTTTGCATCAGTCTTCACAGTAGAAAACACGCAAAATCAACCATCCCGAAAAACCCAGAACAAAGGTACTTGCCTCAGTCATTAACCTTTCAGGAATGTGACATTTGTCGCGATAAATAACATGAAAATTAACAAAGTCCTGGTCCTTACAAAATTCCCCAAACGCATATTAAAAGAAGCAAAAAAACGAAATAGTAAAACCACTTTCCATCTTATTTAATAAGTCTTTACTCCCCGGAAATGTACCGTGCGAATGGAAAACTAGCAAATGTCACACCCATATTTAAAAAGGAAGCAAGTCGCAGCCCGGAAACTATCGCCCAATCAGTTTAACATCAGTTGCTGGAAAATTAATGGAACCCCTCAAAGAGACAAAATCGTAAATTTCCCTTAGAAGAAAATGACATAATCAAAGATTCGCAGCATGGATCAGAAATAAACGCTCATCCCTCTCAAACTTACTTGATTTTTACAATAGTGTTTCAAAATGTACGACAACAAAAGGGAGTAGACGTAGTTTACCTCGATTTTCAAAAAAGCGTTCGACAAAGTTCATCATAAGCGTCTCATTAGCAAAGTAAAAGCTCATGGTATAACAGGCCATCTTTCAAATTGGATAGAAAACTGGCTGTCAAATCGTAAACAAAGGGGGGTAATAAAAGGAAATTCTTCTGACTGGACAGTGAAATAGTGGTGTTCCTCAAGGATCAGTTCTCGGACTATCCTGTTCTTAATATACATAAATGACATTGACGAGGGAGTCACATGCAGGATATCGAAATTTGCTGAGACACGAAAAACACAAAAAATAGCCTCTACAGAATCTCAGCGCCAACTCATACAAAACGACTTAAACACGCTAACAGAAATGGTCAAAAACATGGCAAATGAATTCAACCTTGACAAATGTCAGTACTACATATTGGTAATAACAACCCCCATAAAAGTTACTGATGAACGATTTCCACTACCCAAATGTTTAAAGAAAAAGATTTAGCGTTATATTTCGAAAGATCTAAACCGAATAACCAAATTATGAGGTAGTAAAAACTGGAAATAAATTGGTTGGGCTTTTTTGGACGAACTTTCAGTTTCAAATCTGAAAAAGTTATAACCACTCTTTTAACTCGCTGTTCGCCCCATCTAGAATACTGTGTGCAGTTTTGGTCACCTTAATTATAAAAAGGACCCTAGATCAACTAGAAAAAATACAGGCGAGTAATCAAAATGATACCAGATTGCGAAATAAATCGTACGAAAATCGGCTCAAGAATTAACTTTATTCCCCTAACCAAAAACGAAGATAAAGTGACCTCATCGAAATCTTTAAAATTCAATGATTTACGAAACGTAGTCCATAAAATCTTTTCACGCTAGACCGGTGAAAGCTCAATAGAAACAAGGATTTTTTAAATAAGCAGGAAAACGGTTTGTAACGAACGAAGCAAAGTACTTCTTCACAACCGTGGTTGTAAAACCGTATGGAATGGGCTGCCCTCAGAACGTAGTTAAACTCAATACAAAAGAAATAATTTAAAAAATCGCCTCGATAAATATTTCATATCAAATCCCCGGTTGTCACTGTTTTTCTCGGAATAATAAATTTATCTCGCGGGCCTCTGAAACTTACTCGCATTGCGTAAACTGATTTCGAGTCGCGTCTACACAACCCCTCCCAACGTCTCAGACAGCCGGAGTAAAAAGGTCACTACTACAACTTTTGACCTGTGACGGGCCCGTGGTTCAGTAAGGGTCCCCGTTTAGTTAGTGACCACCATCGGGATTTAATACCAGGGGTCACTGCTGCAGGGGGCATTGAAGTGCACGGCGTCCTACTTGGAAAGTGCACTACCGCAGTGGATTGAAACGGAGCTGGGGCCTGATTGACTGCTGCCTCCCAAGAAAGGCCAGGCAAGGGCTGCCGCACCACCCCTGAATTTCCACACTGAGCCTACACCAACACTACATTAGACCTCATAACACACACAGTAGGCCCCGAGTTAACGGTTACCACTACTACTCTCGACCTGTGACGGGCTGTGGTTCAGTTAGGGTCCTGACAGTTAGGACCACCATCGGATTTAAGGTACCAGGGTCACTGCTGCAGGAGGCATTAAAGTGTACGGCGGTCCTACATGGAAAAAACAAAATCCGCAGTGGATTGAACGGAGCTGGGGCCCGATTGACTGCTGCCTCCCAAGAAAGCGCCAAGCAAGGCTGCCGCACCACCCTTTGAACCTCCACACTGTGTTCACACCATTACAAAACACACATAACATGACCTATCTATCAAGCACTAAACCTACCCCCACAAATTAGTAGTAGTTAGCCATAGATTACAGCTTTCAACTTTCCTCACAAATTCCCATGCAGTTTTTCTATATTGCATGGTATCACTTCTTTTCCGGCCAGCTTCGGCTGGAGGGAGGGGTGGGTGGGGAGGAGCCTTCTACTTCCTATCCTTTCTCTCTTTTTAAATCTAGTTAGTGTATGTAGTTAAAGCAAACAGCCTTGTAAGGACCTATCGGTCTGTTGCTGTTTGGGTTTCCTTTGTATTCCTTTGTATTCCTCCTCCTCCTCCCCAGCTTCTATTTGTGCTTATTTTGCCTTCATTCCGTGTCTGTCTTTCTTTCCGTTTCAGTACATTCGCGGATACGAGTGAAAAGCAGCAGCGGGCACACACTCTGCATGGAGCTGCTGGGTTTCTGGCTTGCCTGAGACGAGGGGTTGCCGCCCCACTATACACCTACATACCACCACCACCACCACCCTCTCCACCACCACCACCACCACCACCTCGACCACCACCCTCTCCACCACCTCCACCACCACCACCACCACCACCACCACCACACCACCACCCTCGACCACCACACACTCCACCACCCCACCACCACCACCATCACCACCACCTCCACCACCACCACCAAACCCCCCCCCCACACCCCCCCACCACCACCACCATCACCACCACCACCACCACCACCACCATCACCACACTACCACCTCCGCCATCACCACCAGACTACCACCTCCACCACCACCACCACCACCACCACCACGACCTCGACCACCACAACCATCACCACCACCACCAGGTCCACCACCAGTCTCGCCCCGTCGGTCATTCTAGTAAAACGTGCGACTGCGTGCTCCTGATACGGGTAAAGTCAGGTCAGGGGTGCTCGGTGCTGGGAGGGTGTGCCCGGGGATCCCTCCATATGTTGTGTTTCGTGTGTCGTGGCGGAAATTGACTTCCTTGGCTTAACTTGCAATATGCCAACTGTGCTGCGGCCTCGCGGTACGGCGCCCGTGCTGCGGCCTGCCACCGAGGCGTCCTGCGATCAGGTTGTCTCGGGCACCACGCCCAAGCAGGTCGTCTTACGGGCGCTCTGTGGGGAGGAGCTCATAGCTCGGGCACTCCCAAGCGACGCCTCTGTTGGCCTGGAGGCGGGTGATGGGGCCGAGCTGCGCCGAGGCGAAGGAGACGCCGACAGTGCTGTTGACGCCCCTCAGGAACCAGGGTGGCAATTGGTCCACCGTGGACCGCCAGGGGGCAAGACGTCAGCCAGCACCTGACACGGGCAGCAAGCGGCCAAGGTTCAAACTCGGTTGTATGACAGGCTATGCCAACCACTACCTGGCCGTACTAGCCCTGCAGCGGGACTTGCCGGGCCTGCAGATGGATGTCAGGGCCCCAAACCCGAAGGGGGAATCTCCTGACCCCAAGGAGACGACGCCCCGATAGGATGTGTGGCCCCGGCCCCGGAGGGGGGCGCCCCCGGCCAGGGTTGTTTGCTTGATCCCCCTGAGGGACACCCAAGGCGTCCTCCACGCTACCCCCTCGACGCCCTTG
>JACEEZ010013243.1:0-23066 GCA_016584305.1 Chionoecetes opilio
AAATTTGGGAAAAAAAATTGGAAAAATTTTAAAGAAAAATTTTCCCGCCTTTTTTTCCCTTCCTTTTTTGCCTTTTTCTTCTTTTCCTTTTCCCCTTTTCCCCTCCTTCCTCTTCCCCTCTTCCCCTCCCCCCTTTTTTCCTTCCCTTTTTTTTCCTCCCTTTTTTTTCCTCCTTTTTTTCTTTTCTTCTCCTTCTCTCCTCTCTCTCTCTCTCTCTCTCTCTCTCTCTCTCTCTCTTCTCCTCTCCCTCTCTCTCCCTCTCTCCTTCTCTCCTCCTCTCCCCTCTCTCGCTCCCCCCCCTCTCCTCTCCTCCTCTCCCCTTCCTCCTCCCTCCTCTCTCGCCCCCTTTCCTCCTCTCTCTCTCCTTCCTTCTCTCTCTTTCTCTTCTCTCTCTCTCTCTCTCCCCTCTTCTCTCTCTCTCTCCTTCTTCCTCTCTCTCTCTCCTCTCTTCCTCTCTCTCCCCCCCTCTCCTCTCCCTCTCTCCTCTCTCTCCTTTTCAAAAAAGCGATACCAAGTACAAGAGTGATAGTGATGAGTAATACACAATAGTGGGGGGCTCTAGAAATAAAATAGTCGTAAGAAAAAAAGACAATTTGACAGTTGGGACCAATCGAAAAAACGATATAAAAACATGTTCCCTTTGCTCCACTTAGAATTAGATTCAGCAAGGGGACAGGAATTATCAGTAAATAGGAAGGAATCTCGTGAGCTTTTTATTTTTTTTAATTTTTTTATTTACATCTTTACAAAATATATATCCCAATACAATGCACATCTACATACATCCCTACTTAATAAAAAAAGCGTAATAAGAGCGGGATCACCACCCCTGTAGCCGCGCCACTGTCGGGTCACAGGGGACGGGGCGGAGGTCATCCCGCTCTTTAGTGTTTCATCGGGGGGGAGGGGGGGGGGCGGCACGCGCCCTCCAGCAGGAGGGGCAGGTTTTTTTTAAAACTGCCGCACGAGGGGGGCCGCGCTCCAGGGGCGACGCCGTCTGAGCCGCTCGTACCCCGGTGGGAAAGCGGTAGGGGGGTCAGGGAGGGGGGGCCATATGCAAATGCTCATACGCCGCTCCTCAAATCCGTCCCTGGCTCCTCCAGGGTCCCGTACCAAGCCAAAGTGGGTTTGAAGGACGACCTCCTCGGCTCGGGACAGTGCTGGGCGGGGGCGTAACGGCTTTGTTGTTGTTGGGGTTTTGTTTGTCCGGGTGCCTGCCTCGATGTCTGCACCAGTGGCGATCTGCGCCCTGCGGCACAGATGGCAGCGCGTCTGGCCAAACCCTTGGGCCCCGGTGCGGGGAAAAGCGTAAAGGCCACCGGGAAAAGTCTGGTGGCCTCCAGGCCCCCTGTCGCCGCCCGTTGCCAGGGAATCTAGGGCGGGGCCCCCTTTAAACCTTACGCGGCGCCCCTCCGGCGGGCCGGGCTGGATTTGGCCCCGGGATGGTGGGGTGAGCTGCACGTTTGCCATCGGTGTGCGGGGCTGCCGTAGGACCTGCAGGGAAATGGAGTCGGTGTAATACCCGCCCTCCTCCTGTCGGCCCCGGGGCGGCTGTGGGCGCGCTCTACGTCACCACTCCGTCTGCACGTGGAGAAATGGTGGGGCGCCCTCCGGACGCACCTCCCCGCCGTAAACCGCAGCCCTGTCGGGGCCTCTCTCAGGGTAAAACGGAGCCGTCGGTGGTAGACCGCACCGCACGCTGCTGGGGACATTGGCTTGCCCCACCCCGGGGGGCGTGCGCCTCAGCTCCTCCCGCGTGCAAAACGCCTTCGCAGCTGAAGTGGGACGATAACCCCGGGCCCTGGGGGGGCAGAGGGTGCCAGGGTGGGGGACGACGTAGTTGACAGCGGGGCGGTCAGCCTCCTCAGCGGTGGGTGTGGCCGGGGAGGGGTGGATGGCGGCGTTGCCACCCTCTGCCCGGGTTTTTCCCGGGTAGGTCACGCTGCTGCTGTGGCAAGACCCTGCATAGCCTGTCCCGCCGCCCGACTCCCTTGCCGGGCAGAGGTTTTGGGCCACCCGAAGGCACGTCTGTCGAACACGGGGGAGGGGCCCACCCGTGCCTCCGCCTGCTGACGCGGTGTTTGCCCGCGGTCCCCCCAGCGGGGTCCTCAAAGTCTGTTCTAAAGGGACCTCTAACTTCCCGCTGATTGAGCATAACGCAACAAGCCGGGCGCGTGTATTACAAGGGCGCGCCGTGTGCCGTAAAGAGCGCAGCACTGTGACGTGGCCCCGGCGTGTGTCCTGGGCTGGCCCTCATGACGTTGAGCCTGGTCTCAGCCCTCTCCCTCAAAACGTGACCTGATGGTGAATGGAGGGCCTCGGTCAAGCCAAATTCCCAGTACTGGAAGGGGTGGTTCCTAGCCACCTGTGGTCTGTTCTTAGAGGACAGACCCGGGGGGGCACGGCCTTGAAAACCAGGCCTTGGACTTCTCAGCCAAAATCTTGAGACCCAGCTTCTGCACTTTCACAACTGACCAGGTCAAAAGGGTTGCTGGGTCCGGACACTGGGCACCCCCGGCCAGGGAAGGACCAAGTCGTCGGCGTGCTGAGAAGTGCCGTGCCTCCCGGAACGGAGGCTGAAACCGGGGCCCCCATCAGGGGGTTGAAAAGGGGTGGGGCTTAGGACCCCGCCCTGCGGCTTGCCGTTCTCCAGCTCCCTGTACTGGGCCTTTTCCCCCGGAACCTGACCCGGCGCGGCGGTGCCAAGGTTCCTCAATCCGGCGAGGGGGTCATCCCCGCACGCCCCCCGCACCAGCCGGCCAGGGTGGGGGGGGCGTTGGCCAGCTCAAGCCCTTTTTTTCCCGGTCAGGAAGACGCGACAGCAGGGGGTTTTGATTTTGGGCCCGGAGGGCCATGACGCTGTTGGAGGGGCCCCCCCCCGTGGGGAAAGGGAAAATGTTGGGGGGGAGGTTCCCAGGGGCCCAGGAGGCGGGTCAGTACCATCCTCTCCGCCGTCTTGGCCGTGCACCCCATCAGGGAAAGGGGGCGCGGCTTGGTGAGTACCTGGGGGTTTGGTGGGCTGGATGTCCCTCTTCCACGCCGAGGGCAAGCGGCCACCCGCCGGAGGAGTTGTCGGGCCCGGAGTCCGCCTTCCCGGCCGCGCCCCTGGGCCGCTCGAGTAGGGGACGCCATCAGCGCCCGGGCGGGGGGTCCCTCCCTTTTTGGCCCTTACCACTCCTGGGAAGTGAAAAGGTATCAGTGGCGTCGGGGCGAGCGCGGCGGCGCCCATGACACCTCACCACAGGTTGGAGCCGAAAACCCGCGCCGCTGGACATGGCGGGGAGTTGGGCGCTGCTACCCCTCAGGCAAACTCCCCCCAGGCGCTCGGCCTCCGAACGGCTGGGGGGGCGGGAGGGGGGGGAATTCCTTTTCCGGAGGAGTCCTCGCTCGGCCAGCTTGGTGGTTTGTTTTAAAAACCTGCGCACCATTCGAGCCCTTTGGCCTCCCGCACCCGCCCCGTACCTGCGAGCGTGCCCCCCCTCATGCAGCAGCTCCCAAATTTTTGGCGTCGGCGCCTGGACAACTTCCGGGGGTGTTAAACCTGTGTTTTTTCCCCGCACCTCCTGGTTTTAGAACCACCTTCTGGGTTTTACCTGCGGGGGGACCTTCCCTGGTATGGCTCCTCCCCGCCCTCTCGAATTGGCCCCCGTCATTCGCTTTCTCGCTGGTCCAGATCCCCGGCGGGGTCGTAGGTGCCCATCATCGCCGGTGGCCTAAACAATGCCCAGTTCCGCCGCTTATATTCCCGCGGCGCGGACTGTGGCACCGGCGGGTGCCTGCAGTGTAGTGGCGTCGTTTTCGCTGGTCAAAGTGGGTGGACCTGCCGGGAGGGGACGGTGCCAGGTCACTGAGACAAGGTGAGGCCCCCTGCCACCCGGACGTGGGTGGGCTCCCGGTGTTTAGAGGACTATTTCCGCCCTCCCCAGCACCGCGGCCAGGTGCGGCCCGCATTGGTGGGGAGACAGACTGCGCAGGTGGTGGCGTTGGAGTCGCCACCCACCAGGCCCTTGCTGTGTGGAAGCTGGTACGTGAGCTTGAGGAGTGTTTGAAAGCACCGCTGCCATCATGGAGGCAGCTGTGGGCTCGAGTGTAGGACAAAACCCCCTAGGACAAAACCCCCTAGGAAAAAACCCTCCGACAAAACTCCCCTAGGACAAAACCCCCCTAGGAAAAAAACACCTGAGGCCAAAACCCCTGGGACAAAACCAGAACTTTTCAAACATATTTTTATTCTTTTTGTTTGTTGTTTATGAACACTCTCTGAGATGTAAATATTACATTCATTAATAATTATAGGTTTTGATAGATGGGTGTTGATAGGTTTGATAGGGTTTTTAAGCTCCCGTAAAATAACACTTAATTAGTCCCAGCTGCAATAATGTCGCCAACCCCCAAATATTACGAATGATACATCACTCATACTGATTGCATGTACCACTGAAGATAACGCATAGTTTATATCATGACGTAAAATAATCTTCCTGTTTCAGCGTTTTGTTTTATGCTTTTCTTGCAAGTATAGACGGTTTCAAATTACACTACTCTGTTTTTTTTTGGGGACGACGACGGCGGAGGACCTCAGAAAATAAACACTACAATGGCGACCTAATGTAGCCATTATTAACGTCGCCACTCGTTTGATATATTTTTGTAATTTGTTCTTATAGCCATACTAATGCCCACAGATGAAGACAAAAATGACAAACTCCCAGATAGCCCCTTCTAACTTTCCTGAAATCATGGATGAGAAATGAAAGTTTTAAACGCCACCACAACGTCTGAAATAAAAAAAACGTTGTCTTGGCGCCCTTTTAGTGTTACTACGGTACATGGGGATTTACGGTATCGGTAGACAAAAAAATGATCCGGGTGGAGTGAACAAACACAAGAAAGTTTATAATATTTTATCATGATTACTTCTTAAAATAATATGAGCGAAAGGTTGTTGTGTTGTTGGTGTGTGTGTGTGTGTTTTTTTGGTGTGCTGGTTTTGTTGTGTGTGTGTGTGGGTGTGTGTGTTGTGTGTGTGTTGTGTGTGTTGTGTGTGTGTGTGTGTGTTTTGTGTGTGTGTGTGTGTGTGTGTTGTGTGTGTGTGTGTGTGTGTGTGTGTGTGTGTGTGGTTTTGTGTGTGTGTGTGGGGTGTGTGTGTGTGTGTTGTGTGGTTGTGTGTGTGTGGGGTGTGTGTGTTGTGTGTGTGTGTGTGTGTGTGGGGTGTGTGTGTGTGTGTGTGTGTGTGTGTGTTTTGTGTGTGTGTGTGTGTGGGGTGTTGTGTGTGTGTGTGGTGGTGTGTGTGTGTGTGGGTGTGTGTGTGTGTGCGCGCTCTAGGTTCCGCCCCCCGTGGCGGAATTCCATCATATGGCACATTTTTTTGGAACCAGGTTGACCAGGGGAAGTTTTTAAGCCCACGTATGGAATGATCCGATCACTTTTTAATTTTCTTAAAAATTTTAGTAACCTATTAGCGAGAATGTGAAAAAAAGTGGTTGCGAGAATTGAGGAAACCTTGATGTAGGGTGAGGGGTAATGGGTGAGTGAATGGGTTGGGGTGATGGGAAAATGGGTGTGGGTGTTTGGGTGAGTGAATGGGTGGGGGGTGATGGTTGGGGGTGATGGGTGATGGGTGAGGGAATAGGTTGGGGGTGATGGGTAATGGTTGAGTGAATGGTGTGTGGTATGGGTAATGGGTGAGTGAATGGGTTGGGGGTGATGTGAATGGGTTGGCGTTAATACATACATTTCTACATCCATGTTTTTCAGGAAAGTTAGAAGGGGCTATCTGGAGAGTCTGTGTTTGGTGGGCCTTCGGGCCCACCAAACACAGGTGGTGGGCTACGGGCCCACCAATACCCCTCCGCGGGAAAGCTAGCCAAAAATTCCCGCCCGGTGGGCGGCTTTGCGGCTAGTCAGTAATAAATTGCTTAAATTATATTTTTTCTTCTATTTTAATGGTATTAAACTGAGTTTTTTTGTCCTATTTCGCATTTTTAGCTTAGGGGGGTTTTGCCCCAAGGGATTTTGTCCAAGGGGTTTTGTTTTGGTTGGGCAGCCATTTTAAAAACGATGGCCATTTTTGAATTTGAAATACCGAAATAGATTTTCTGGATCAAAATACCCTGGAATTCATGTGTTGGTTGACCCTCTGTGTGAATTTTCAAGGGATGTTTTGTATTTTAAAGTTTTTGATATAATTTTGGCTGGAATTTTGTTGATGCTAAATTTTCTCAAATTGCCCAAGGCTACAGCGAGCCAACTATATATTTTTCAAACCGGATATGTTTGGCAAACAAAAATCCACTGAAAAAACACTTAAAACCCCAAAACAAGGTTATAAGAAAAATGTACTTTTTGGCTGCCGGACCAAGGGTGGGGGGCCAAAGTTTACCAAGACGGACACTCTCCCCATCAAACACATTGATTATGCTTCATCATTGTCTTAAAAAAAAGAAAAGAAATATTGCTTCGTGTCCTGTGACAATCCATTTATTTCCGTTGTGTTTTTTTTTTTTTCTCTCTCTCTCTCTCTCTCTCGCCCTCTCTCTCTTCTCTCTCTCTTCTCCTCTCTCTCTCTCTCTCTCTCCTCTCATTTTTCCTCTCTCTCCCTCTCTCCATCCTCTTCCTCTTCCCTCTCCTCTCTCTCTCCTCTCTCTTTTCTCTCTCCTCTCTCCCCTCTTTTTCCTCTCTCTCTCTTTTTTCTTTCATAAACAGGGAACACAAGCAAAATTCACCCATTAAAAACAATGATGATAATGATGATAATGATCATCCAAAAGAAGCTTTCATAATGTTTTAACTGTGCCTATTAATTTCTTACTTGTAAATCAGAGTTTCTCGTATTTACAAATCAATAGATTTTGTTATTGAACCGCTACCAAGCCCTTTGTCATAAAAAACCATAGACCTGACACATGATTTATAAGTTTTCCTCATAAAAAGACTGGTTTTTGATGCGAAGATTAAAGTTAAATATATAGTGTATATATCTTATACTATATTATATATATTATATATATATATATATATATATTAAAATATATATTATATATATAATATTATATAATATTATAATATATATATATATATATATATATATTATATATATATATATATAATTATATTTTATATAGAATTATTATAGAGTTAAGAAAATTTAATGGTTTTTTTTTTACGTTACTGTAAGATTGTACACTTATTTTTTTTTGAGCTAAGTTCCTAAGTTAAGCATCATAAATTTTCAGTGACCTTCTTTCTTTTTTTTTCACCTTGACCAATTGCTCAGGGTCTGTTTAGGTCTTAGTTTTTTTTTATTCTGATGACGATTTCATCGATGCATCCATAGCATAAAGGGATGTGTACCGGGGGAATTAGTTTTTGACTTAGCACTTCTATTCCTAATTTTTATGTGTGTTGGTGGGTGTGTGGGTGTGTGGTGTGTTTGTGCGTGCGTGCGTGCGTGCGTGCGTGCGTGCGTGCGTGTGTGGGGGTGCATGTTTCCTTTTCCAGTATTTCAGCATGACAAGTGTTCAGTGTCATCCCTCCTTCGCTGAGCCCAAACTCGTAGGTCCGATTCCTCTGTGTCGTCAGCAACCTGCATCAATTACCGACATGTCAACACCTCCCTGCACTGATCAGTCCTTCTCTCCTTGCTTCTGTAGTCCCAAATCTCAAATCTTTTCTCTCTGTTTATGAGTTATTTGTTTGTGTAGTGTGTAAGCAGTATTTTTGCTATTATTTTATCATTCATTAATAGCGTGTACAAGTGTATACATTCATCGTTGATATAGCTTTCCAGCGTTGGTACTTGGGTAATATGTATTTATTTTTGCACTGGAGCTTTGAGACACTTTTCCTTCAACAGCATTGTTTAGAAGTTTGTCTTCTGCCACTACTTAACCTAACATAAATAATTATAATCAGTCAAACACATACATTAGTACCTACTAGCTTTCGTGTATCTACTGACAACCTGAAACTGATTACACATCAGCGCACTAGGAGGTTGCTAAGAGGGATAACAGGCACTAAGACCTACCCACTTGCGGAGGGATGAGGTGTGTTTTTTTTTACAGATGGGTAGGATTATAGGATATAGGCAAGATAGGAAGGAAGAAAATGAAGGTTGAATAATTAACTGATTGGTCATTGAGGTTGAGGTGCCGCTGTGACGCAGGTTACTGTACTGTTACTGTAACTGTACTGTACTGTTACTGTCGCTACGAAGAGGAAGAAAAATAGAAGGAGAAGGATTTACAAAGAATTTAAAAAAGAATATACACAGGGGGTCACAAACCGAACCTTTTAGGCCTGACGAGGGGTGGGTTTTTTTCACTACTCAACCCCCTTTAAATTTCTATTTTGGGAAGGATGTTCAGTGGGAAAAAAGGGAGGATTCCAAGAAGGAAAAGAAATTTTTGGTGAGGGGAAATTGTTTGGCCAAAAATGAGGGGGATAACTGTTTAACTGCGTTTTTGTTTCCATTAAACAATATATAGAAAAAATGGATTAATAGAGCAAGGGGGTCCCCCCCCATTTTCCCCACCTCCTTAGGCAAAAATGCCGTCAAAGGGAAAAGGGGGAGGCAGTACAATCGAGTTTTTTAGGCGTACATTTAAGTTCGATGACAAAGGGGACCCCGCATCTGGGAAAAAGGGAAAAGAAAAAAATATTTAAATTGTACAAACACTCACTTTCTCCTTCCCTGGAAAAAAAAAAAGTTCGTGTAGTGGAAACGTTGTTTTTATGGAGGCCAAAAGGGGACAGCAGCGATCTGAAATGTCGACCCCCCTTTTTTAACAACTGTTATTCTTTAAAAATGGCGGCGCCTCAGTAATCCGGGGCTGCTTTAGGGGCCAAGCCATCCCCCTCACAAAGCCCCCCGACCCCCGGGGGTTTTAATAAAGTGTTTGACTGGATAACCGTAAAGAGGGCGACTTTCTTTGGGGGGCCCTCCATCCCCTGGAGGGGTTTCAGGAAAAGCTGCCCCACTAAGGCCTCAGGGGCTGCCTTTAAACCCGCCACGGGACATCAACAAACCACTGTCCTTTGGTGGCATGCGAGAGCTCCTTATCCCCCGTGGGGGGTGACAGGGGGGAAAAAAAACCCTAGAAAGTGGGTCAAGAAAAATGGGGTAATAGTTTTTTTTTTTGCTACGTGCAATTTATGTAAAATCTATCCCCATAATATATAATATATATATACATAAATTAATTATATATTATATTAATAATATAATCATATATAATATACAAAAATTAGGGATATTTAATATATATATATAAAAATATTTACATATATAATGTATATAAATATATAATATATATAATATATATAATATAATACATTATATTTATAATATATATATATACATATATATTATAATATATAATATACATTAAAATTTTTAGGGTTTTATATAATATATATTAAATAAATATATATATATATTTTTTTTGTTTTTTTAAATTATGTAATTTTATTTATAATTACCTATATTTTATTTTATACATTATAATTTTTTTTTTATATATTTTAAAAAAAATATAGGTTATTTTATATATATAATTTTAATTATATAATCAATATTTATATTTTATTTCTTCCCAAAATTTTATATTTTTAATAAATTTTATTGTATATATTTTAATTTGATATGATAAGATTTCCTTTGGGAATTTTGGGTCAGCTGCCCTTTTCGGGGCAGGTTGGGTTTTTGGGCCCGAACGCTGTCAGCTGCATTACCCGGGTAAAGGGCCGGGCCCCCCCGTGGTCACCTGTTTCCCCTTAAATTTTCCCAACCCGTGAAAACCCTTTTAAACACATGATCCGTCTCGCGCGGTAATTGGAACATAAATATCGGTCAAGATGGCAAAAACTCCTTTTTTGCAAACATAGCCTTTTTGAAATTTTTGTACGACGAATATATTAATACAATCCTGAAGAAATTTCCCCCGGGGGCCCCTACACTATGAGGTTCCCCGGCCTATTGGGGGCGTGCGTCGGTGTGGTGGCAGGTGTGTGGGTGTGGGGGTGTGTGGGTATCGTGGGGTGGGTTGTGGGGGTGTTTTAATATATTTAGTGGTGGGCGGAAAGTGAATATATGGCTAGCTGAACTAGTTTTTTAGAGGAGAGAGAGAGAGAGAGAGGAGAAGAGAGAGAGAGAGAGAGAGAGAGAGAGAGAGAGAGAGAGAGGAATAGAGAGGAGAGAGGAGAGAGAGAGAGAGAGAGAGAGAGAGAGAGGGGAGGAGAGAGAGAGAGAGAGAGAGAGGAGAGAGAGAGAGAGAAAAGAGAGAGAGAAGAGAGAGAGAGAGAGAGAGAGAGAGAGAGAGAGAAGAGAGGAGAGAGAGAGAGAGAGAGAGAGGAGGAGGAGTTTTTTCAATTTTTGTGATGAACTCTTACCAATTGTTAATCCATTCCACGTTGTATGGGAAACGCTGAAAGCCTTTGTAAACGACTAACCATTAGGCAGGAATGAGTAGAAATAGAATCCCTCAAAAAAAATATCTACTTTTTAAGATACTAAATGCAACTGAATGCCGGTAAATAATTTTGTCATATAATTTATTATTTGTCACAATTTTATATCTGAAAGTAAAGAAAGGGAAAACACCCGATGTGCTTGTTTCATTTTTCTAATCAGATTTTTTTCGCGCAGATAACTTTTAAGTGACAAAAACTTATACAGAATAATACGAGTACAGGACGGGGGCGTGATGTTTGTTGTTGCCGCAATGCCTGTTAAATATTTCCTAGTAAATGAGACGCAATTTACATTACTAGCGAGCCAAAAAATTTAATCACAACAGGAGACCCCTTTTGGTATTATTCGACCCTTTGACGAAGAAACATATAGAAACACTCAGCAGTCCGGCAGGCCCTACAGAGATCGCCTCCTGCCTGATTACCAAAAGCTCGTGGGATCTTGAATTAAAATATAGATATTTCGTTACAGTTGTAATTAAAACCACCTGACTCAGCCGCCCTTGACACACAGTTAGCCATTCTCCTCCCCCTCCCCCTCCCCCCCTCCCTCTGTTCCTGTGCTCACTACCGAGGGCGGGGATGGCTAATGAGCACATGCGTATGTTGGGGTTAAGATAAGATAAGATTTTCATCCTATCTAGACACTTTGCAAGTACCAACTACAAGGTTATTGACTATACAAAGCGCCGCCACGTCAGCACGAACTAGGCGGACTCGAACCGCTGACCGAATGCACAGGGACTCTGCACATTGCGAACTCACGTCTCTACCAACCTTGCCACACTGACGGGCATGTTGGGGTTAAGTTTCATCATTATAGCTTGCACTTCGTTCTGCTCTTTCAATGGATTGAGTAGTTTTGTTCTGTTTGTCACCCAGTTAGAAGATTTCATTCAGATTTTAGGGCTGCTTCGGAAGGAAGAGCGAAACTTTGACGTCAGCCTAAACATGTTGGTGAGCTGGTACAAAAATAAAAGTTTATGAAAAAAACCATTTCCATATTTATTTTTTATTTGTTTTTAAAAGACTGTCTTGATGGTAAATAGTAATAAATATGATACAGCGAGGTCATTTAGATGTCAAATGTTTACGTAGGAGGAATTTAACGACGCGATGTATTTTTTGAATGCGTTTTTTTTATTGGTCTCCATTAAGATTACGAGTTTTTTTAAATTCCTCGTCTGAGCTGTAATTACTCATAGTTTTTGTCTGAAGTGTTCTTGTAATTGTTGTGGGGTTATTTCATCGCGTCTTCCCTTACTAGTTGTTCCTTGTGATTTCATGTTCGCCCAGATGATGCATCGCCTTTTATCTTCAGTCTATATTTTTCAACCCTTTCCCCTCGTCCTTCCTAAAAAAATAAAAATAAATTGCAGTAGGCGGTGCGTTCCTTGCTTCCCTCCGCTGCAGCAGGGTTGACAGCATTTTTTAGGATTGGTATGACGGTGAATCATGTACGTACATAAATACAACGCTCTAACTTGTATCTTCTTTTTCATTTGGCCACAGCGAATCTCGAGACCCATTTAATAGTCTCAAGGATCAGTTTAAAAAATTATTGTCCTAGTCGCTTCGCTCGCTTGGACACCTATTTCAGCCGAATTCATTCTTTGGTATAAATAGATTGGTGAATCTGTCATATAGGCCCTTGTAAATGTTTACTCCACGAAGGGGGGCAAGGTCTAGAGTGCATATAGGCTTGTAAAATGTTTACTCCACGAATGGGGGAAAGGGTCTAGAGTGCATATTGGCTTGAAAAAATGTTTACTCCACGAATGGGGGCAAGGTCTAGAGTGCATATTGGCTATTAAAATGTTTACTCCACGAATGGGGGCAAGGGTCTAGAGTGCATATAGGCTTGTAAAATGTTTACTCCACGAATGGGGGCAAGGTCTAGAGTGCATATAGGCTATTTAAAAATGTTTACTCCACGAATGGGGGCAAGGTCTAGAGTGCATATAGGCTTGTAAAATGTTTATCCACGAATGGGGGCAAGGTCTAGAGGGGCATATAGGCTTGTAAAATTTTTACTCCACGAATGGGGGCAAGGTCTAGAGTGCATATTGGCTTGTAAAATGTTTACTCCACGAATGGGGGCAAGGTCTAGAGTGCATATAGGCTTTTTAAAATGTTTACTCCACGAATGGGGGCAAGGTCTAAAAGTGAAATATAGGCTTGTAAAATGTTTACTCCACGAATGGGGGAAAGGTCTAGAGTGAAATATAGGCTTAAAAAATGTTTACTCTTTTCTTTTCTTTGTAAAAAGTAAAGAAAATCAAAGAAGGGGATGGTGAAGGTTAGGTTGTGGTTAGGTCAGTTTAATAGAAGTATTTTAAGGTGAGGTATTTAAAAAGTTGACTTTAGCCTGTGCGAGTTTGGACACGTTCCCATCTTTAGTGTGGACGTCTATTTCCTATTTTATATTTACTTCCTGTAACTGAGATTACTGATAGATTGTTTTCTTTAATTTTTTTTCAAATGAAATGTACTGTAATTATCAACAAATACATTGCATGCGGACATAAAATAAGTTCCTTTGTCATGACGACTAGAACCAAAATCACGAGGTAAATCATCAAAAAACTTTGTGTTGAAAACACAAAAAATTTCCACACTTCAAATGATACATGGCATTTGAACACATACCCATTAGCCTAAAGTTTTGTTGGATTTTAAAAGGGTTTATATATAACTCTATATCAAAAATTCAGACTTATACCTGAAATCTTAAGTAAATGATAAATAAAAGTAAACCACGCACCCACACCCATCCACAGAACATATATATATATATATATATATATATATGAGAGAGAGAGAGAGAGAGAGAGAGAGAGAGAGAGAGAGAGGAGAGAGAGAGAGAGAGAGAGAGAGAGAGAGAGAGAGAGAGGGGAGAGAGAGAGAGAGAGAGGGGAGAGAGCAGAGAGAGAGAGAGAGAGAGAGAGAGAAAAGAAGGAGAGAGAGAGAGAGAGAGAGGAGAGAGAAGAGAGAGAGAGAGAGAGGGGAAAAGAGAGAGAGAGAGAGAGAGAGAGAGAGAGAGAGAGAGAGAGAGAGGAGGGGTTTTGAAACGGAGACAGTCTAGAGGCAGAGACAGTCTAGAGGCAGAGACAGTCTAGAGCGAGACAGTCTAGAGGCAGAGACAGTCTAGAGGCAGAGACAGTCTAGAGGCAGAGACAGTCTAGAGGCAGAGACAGTCTAGAGGCAGAGACAGTCTAGAGGCAGAGACAGTCTAGAGGCAGAGACAGTCTAGAGGCAGAGACAGTCTAGAGGCAGAGACAGTCTAGAGGCAGAGACTGTCTAGAGGCAGAGACTGTCTAGAGGCAGAGACTGTCTAGAGGCAGAGACTGTCTAGAGGCAGAGACTGTCTAGAGGCAGAGGCAGTCTAGAGGCAGAGGCAGTCTAGAGGCAGAGGCAGTCTAGAGGCAGAGACTGTCTAGAGGCAGAGGCAGTCTAGAGGCAGAGACTGTCTAGAGGCAGAGACTGTCTAGAGGCAGAGACTGTCTAGAGCAGAACTGTCTAGAGGCAGAGACAGTCTAGAGGCAGAGACAGTCTAGAGGCAGAGACATCTAGGGCAGAGACGTCTAGAGGCAGAGACAGTCTAGAGGCAGAGACAGTCTAGAGGCAGAGACAGTCTAGAGGCAGAGACAGTCAAGGCAGAGACAGTCTAGAGGCAGAGAACAGTCTAGAGGCAGAGACAGTCTAGAGGCAGAGACTGTCTAGAGGCAGAGACTGTCTAGAGGCAGAGACTGTCTAGAGGCAGAGACTGTCTAGAGGCAGAGACTGCCCTAGAGGCAGAGACTGCCCTAGAGGCAGAGACTGTCTAGAGGCAGAGACTGTCTAGAGGCAGAGACAGTCTAGACTCTAGAGGCAGAGACTGTCTAGAGGCAGAGACAGTCTAGACTCTAGAGGCAGAGACTGTCTAGAGGCAGAGACAGTCTAGACTCTAGAGGCAGATACTGTTTAGAAGAGACTATCTAGAGACAGAGACAAGAGACTGTCTAGAGCAGTGGTTCTTACCTTTGGGTACAGTACCACCAGGGGTACAAAAACCTTACACGTGGGGGTACGAGACATGCTGACCAATAATTCAATGTCATTTTTATAAGGAGGCTGGAATCATATATTTTATACTTAATAATAAATTTATTGCATCCTAATTGATGAAAAGAAACAAAAGAGTCACTGCAATGTAACATTGTGTACTATGTATATTGTAGTTAGTGAATATAAAGGTTCCTTACTCTAATTATACTTTTTTTCTGACCGGGGGTACGAGACAAATTTTTGAGGTCTCAAAGGGTACGAGCACTAAAAAGGTTAAGAACCACTGGTCTAGAGACAGACGGCCGCTTTTTTTAAACATGGCCTAGGGAGAGTCTAACGTGGAGCTTCCATGTTAGACTCAAGTTTGTTTCCAATGCCCAAAAACGCGTGCTTTAGACACCAGCAGCGAGAGCTAACATGGTCCTATGTTGATCCACGACTGCGCTTGGGTTGGTAGCCCTGAACCAGGGAGATCATATATTGGGGGACGGAGAGCGAAGAGTCATTTGTCTCCCCGCCCTGCTACCGAAACAACAAAACACACCATACCATATATTTAACCTATTTTCTTCATTTATTCAGTTTTTTACCCACATTTTCCCTGATCTTCATAGCTCTCCCCACTATCGGGAGTCAAGATTGTCATGGTCATGTTATAGTTTTTTATTTAGTTGCACAACTAATGATGCCTTAATCCTTAAAGGAACTAAAAAAAAACCTATCAAATGGAAAAAATTCCACACCAAAATAGAAACGGCAATAACGGTAATATTTTATTATTTTCTTCCGCCCCATCAAACCCCCATCAAGTTGTAATTTCTGCCAGTAACGGTCAACTTAGGTTCTGTTACGCTAGATTACGGTCAGGTTAGGTATACATAAACATAAAGGGAAAAGCTTATTTTATATATATATACTATATATATATATATATATATATATATATATATATATATATATATATATATATATTATAAGTCGTAGAAAATAGGAGCATGGTAGGCGACGCAAAGAGTTGGAACTCTCGCCGACGGGGACGAAAGATACGGTAGACTCTCGCTGACGGGGACGAATGATACGGTAGACGAAAGTATCATAAAGCAATAGATGTTGGGAGTGTGAAAGGATGACCCCCTGTTTAAATAGGAGGATAGTTGGAGTATGTGAGAAAGAGAGAGATCATGCTGAGTGAGAGGACAGTAGGATGTGAGAATGAGGTGGATAGATGTGTGGAAATGGAGACTTCTGCCCGTGGCCTCCCCGTAGAGGGATGTAAGGAACCGCTGTTAGCGTAGACTAGACTATATGACCAAAAGAGAATAATGTCTCCTCTGTTTCCAAATTTAAATTTAAAAGCAAGTGCTGCTGTATAGTCGTATAGTGAGTGACTATTATATTGCTGATAGTCTGGACTCGGGGGGCGAGGAGATAAACAAACCCAGATTTCGTAGGGGGCCAAACGCGGTTTTTTTAAAAAATATTTCAGATGCTTCATAATCTGCAGTAGACGCATGTATATACACACTCATATTTTACCAACAAATATTGACAATACCGCTAATTTGTCTTAGCATGGGCATTTTTCATAGTTTGTAAAAATCATTAGACTCATGTGTTGGACCAGGGTCCTGAGTGTCTAACATTTCCAATACTATTCTCGTTAGTTTTAGACCAACTTAAGCTAATCCCCCCGGGAAAAAATTTAGAAAACGGGAATGCCTGTCTAAGGCCCCGGTTAGTCCCTTAGGTTAGCCTAAGTCCACGTTTAAAGAAACGGCCGAGAGATAGACTAGATATAGCCCCCAAACCCTTTTAACACAGCCAAAATTTCAACCACCACTTGAGGACTTTATTATCACCTTAATAATATCCATTACCAAACCATCGATGACCGGTTCGGAGGAGAGACAGGAGAGAGTCGCATAAGTGAGTTCACTAGAGGAGCAGCGGCGGCGGCAGGCGTTGTTTTTTTGGTCCTTATGTCTGGGCTGGGCGGTGCGTGACCCTCCAAGACAACCTCCTTCCGAGACTCTGCCACGACCAGCGATACCATTCATTATACTCACCGCCGAAGAATAAAGAAAACTTCCCTTCAGCCGAGCAGCCCAGTTTTACGTCTGTGTTTATTTCTTGTTATGTGTGTGTCTTCCCGCCGTTCTTTTTGCTGTGGGCTGATGGTTGAATCTGACGTGGCCGTGTACTGATCGAGAAGATAATGATAACTACAAATTACTGACCGATTATTTCCTCGTAAGACTCATGATATTTATGGAACAGACTAATAGAACGCGCACACGCGAAACCCTCGTTGCTCAGCCGCTGTCTGCGTCTCCTGGGCGTTGGGCGCGGCAGCGGAACTCCGGGTGCCCTTACGCCTGACGCTTGTGATGGATATGAGGCGGTGGCGGGGGTGATAGCAGTGGTGGTGGCTGTGTTAGTGGTAGACGTTGTACTGGTAATTGTGGTAGTTGTATTAGTGATATATAGAAGCAGGAGTAGTAGTAATATAAGTAGTGGTATTAGTAGTAGTGGTAGGAAGGATAATCGCCATCATTATTTACTACACAAGTGCACGCAATGACCAAAATATATATATATATATATATATATATATATATATATATATATAAATATATATATATATATATATATATTGATGATGATATAAGATGTGTTCGGGGCAGCCTTGCAGGGGTTGAGGCCGCGGTGAAGCCTTGATGGCGGGTAGCGGAAGGTCACGCACGCCCTGGAACCTTTAACTTTGTGCGGGTATTGTCCCCTCACCGCAGGGTAACACGGCCACCGCATACACGAATTACCATAGTTTACTTTCGCTATATTTCCCCTTTGGTTGTTTTTCAACTAAGGAACGAATGACTGAAGAGAATGTTTGGACCTTTTTATATTCGGCCATTGACTCTTGGTCGCTTAGGAGTGCTGGCTGCTTCACCGCAGGGGCGCCGCCCTGCATTACTCATGGGCGACAGCTTATCCCTGCAATAAGCTTGAAAAAAAAGGAGAAAAAAAAGGGAAATAATCCCCCAAAAGTTTTTGAACTGCACCCTAAAAAAATCTAATGGGACTAAACAATTTCAACAAAATTTAAAAAGGGCCCCAGATAACCCATGAGGAATTTTTGCTCCCCTTGTTTTCTAGTATATTTTTTTTGGGCCTGGCCCCCTCTTTTGGGCCCCCTTTTAAAAGGGGAAAAACTTGTAATCGTAATTCCAATTTTAAAAGTTTTTATCAGGCTAAATTGGGGGGACGTCCTCCCCTCCAGAGTCCTTCGCAACACGAAATGCCCTTTCCCTTTTGCACGGGCCCTTTTGGGGGGGTAACAGGCAAACCCTTAAGGGGGGGGAGGGGGAAGGGGGGGGGGGGGGAAAAAGGGGGGCCCGGGGCCAAAAGGGGGGGAAAAATTTGGGGGAAAGGTTCAAGGGAGGGTGTCAAATGTCCCGGGGGGCAGCCCCAGGGGCCAAAAGGGGGGACGGGGTCCCAAAACCCATTTTATGAAAGGGGTTTTTGAAAGAAGGCCAAAACCCCTGTGAAGATAAAAACCAAAAAGAAGACAAAGGGGCCCGCTCCTTTTTACCAAAAATCCCGGTCCCTTTTTTTCCCTTTCCCTTTAAAAAATTTTTTTAAAAAAGAGGGGGGTTTTTTAACCAGACAAGGGGCTCGCCAAATGATCCCAAAATGTTTTTTTAAACCAAAAGGGGGTTACCTTTTTTTGGTCGGTTTTGATTTATTTATGGGTCCAGAAAGGGACAATAGGGAAATTTTCCTGGGGTCGTTATTTATTTTATCCAGGGAAAAAGGGGGATTTTGCCCCGTTTTTTATTTATCCAGACAAAACCGGCATTCTGCTCGTTTTTTTTATTGAAACCAGGGAAAAAACGGCATTTGCTCGTTATTTTTTGACCAAACAATAGGGGGGCATTTTTGTCGTTATTTTTTGATCCAGACAATAGCGGCAAATTTGCTGGTTTTTTTATAGCCGCTGGATCCCCCAGCCAAACGCGCCAATGAACGGTTCTATTTTTACGTTTTAGGGTTTTGACTTGTATACATGGTTGATCAGTGTCCCGGTCCCTTTGGGGATGGTAGGGAGGCAAAAACTTGGGGGGTAATTATTGGGAAAACATTAATGGAAATATGTGAGGGTGGTGGATAGGAAGGTGGGGGCCGCGTTTGGGTTCCCGTGGGAAGGGGCTTGAGGGAACCTTGGTTTATGTTTGAAGCGGAATGTTTCTCGGCCGCTTATTTTAAGATTTTTTTTATGTTTCTTTGTTTTTATTTTTTTTTCTCCTTTTTTTTCTTCGTTTTTGGTCTCGATCCGCATTTAATAGGCGGGGAGAGAGAGAGAGAGAGGGAGAAAAGAGGGGAGAGAGAGAGAGGAGAGAAGGAAGGAAAGGGGAGGAGAGAGAGGGGCGAGAGAGAGAGGAAAAGAGAGAGAGGGAAAAGGGAAGAGAGAGAGAGAGAATGGGGAGAGAGGGGGGGGGGGAGGGAGGGGGAGAAAAAAAAAAAAAAGAGAGAAAGAGAAAAAAAGAGAATTAATAGAATGTTTACCCCTTTCGGTTATCCGACCTCTCAAAATTAAAACCCATTCAGGGGGCCTGATCTCTTTCGTGATCGCTTGGCCACTGTCTCTCTGCCCAGTCATCAATGGCCCCAGCCGATGACGCTCACTCTTTTTTACTGCCGTCCATCATTGGAATTTGATCCCAATGGTTTTGGGCTTCTAGTGACATTACCTAATATAAAAATTCCTGGCGGGGGGGGGACGCTCAGGTGAAGGGAATAGTGAGTTGACAGCGTAAAGAAAGAGGAACCGCTACCCCGGGCCGCTATCTTGACGCCCCTACACAGGGAGGAGCACTCGAGTTCCCGAGGCTCATATGCTGCCAAAAATACAGCGGGGGACCGTTACGGTTGGATTTCCCAGACACCCTCCACTGATCTTAGCCCCCCTGATTTTTCTGCTTGGGGCGGATTATTTCGGGTTCCTTATGTGTGGGGACTGACCCCTTGCAGGCTCGTGGGGGAGGACAAACTATCGGTTTCCCGTATCTGGTGGAGAAGATTGTTTTGGTTTTCACGGGAAGGAGGTCAAAATTTGGGCAAGTAGCATTTTCACGAAAATGGCGTTTTAAAGGACGGGAATGCCCGGGCCCCGGGGCGGAGCATGGGTTGGGGGGGTTCATAAAAGGGTTGGTGGGGGCTGGGGGCGCTGCAGGTTTTCCATGAATAAATTGTTTTTGCCGGGTGTGTTACAGGCTCCGTTTGTCCCATAGGTATTTTTTTAAAAGTTTTTTTTTTTTCTTGAAATCTCCTGTAGAATGTGTCGGAAATGTCTTTAATTAAGCAGACTTTTTTAGATTTGCCTTTTAGAAGCTTACATCCATGAAAGTTGTTGTAAGCCGCACCGCACAGAAAGACTGAAGTGATCATAAATAAAACCTCACTCTTTTTTTACACGAACGAATTTAGTAAAAAAGCCTGTGCGTGCCTCACACCCGGCGAGACATGAGGGGGTCCCCCCGCCTCCCACGCGCCCTTTCCCAGGTGCTTTGCATGAGGCAGGCGCGTAAAATTCACTAAAAATTAATTTATTAAATGCAGAACAACGTTTCACCGTATCCAGGGGATGCCACACAACCCCCTTCACAACCCACACTCTGCAGTTGAGCTTTACACCTCAGTTTCCTGCCCTTTTGCGGTCTTGCACGATACATAAGTTAAGCCCAACAATTTCTTCAAACGCATGCTTAAGTAAATATGCGAAGAGGAAGTCAGTTTGGAGGATGAGTCGTACCCCCTGTTCGACAGAACACCGGGGCAAGTGTCAGACGGTTTTTTTCCCCTCAAAATTTAACCCCTGGTGATCTTCAAACATGCCCAAGCGATCACACCACGCCCTTTCCCTGAGGTAGTGTGCCGCCAGCCCCGGGCCCATGATCACGTGTGCCTCACCCTTGCCCCCCCTAGATAGCCCCCTTGGGTTTCCAAGACATCTTGACATTTCCCGGGAGACTTTTGTTTTGCTTCAGACAGAAAAAAAGGGAACAAAAAACAAAGGGGGAACAACGAGAATTTTTTTGATCTCTCAATACTTTTTTTGATATTTTTTTACGCATTGGATTTTTTTTTTGAAAATACTTTTTTCCCCTTCCCCGGTGAAGGCCAGCGTTCCCGTTTAAGGTGTGTCGGAATCTTTAAAAAGCTTTAGCGTCGACTGCCCCAGCAGACAAATTTTTCAGGTTGTGGTCGTAAAAAAGGGTTCAGTGATTAAACCCCTGTAGACACACCCACGCCGCACGCACGCACGCACGCAGCACGCACGCACGCACGACGCACGCACAGCCACCCCCTCCCCCCCCCCCAGCCCCCCCCAGCCCCCCCCCCCACCCACCCCCCCCCCCCCACCAACCCACAACCCCCCCCCCACACACACTTTCTCTAAAATTAAATTTTGCAAACCCCTTCTCAGGATGAGGCTGAAGGGTGGTCAAAAAGGCGGATCACATAACACTGGCTAGCAATGAGTCCCCCCACGCCACAGCCCTGTTTTACCGGCAGTAAATGGGAAGAATAAAGTAAACCCGTTTAAGCTTATTTTTAATTGGGTTTCCAAAACAACAGGTGTTTTACTTTTCTAAAGGTAAAAAGGTTTAGGAAAAAGGGAACCCAATTTCTGGTACATTAAAAAATTAGGAGACTACAAGCTGCGCTCTGCCACGATGGGTTAAAAAAAAAGATCTTGCGGAGGAAGATGGAAAAGTTTCTTTTTAACTCGGGGAAAAAACTTCAAATAAAAGGATAAATTTTTGAATGTACACGTGGCGTTTACACATGGAGTCTTCTCTTTTGACTTTCCCGGAATTAAAGGTCATTAACAGTAACGTAGCGATGCCAGTGCACAGGGGCACAAAACCAAGCCCCATCCAAACCTCATGATTTACCTGAAAATATTTTTAGTTAATTTGTCAAATTTCGTTTATTTTGGCTTTTAATGATAAGTTGATATCGAAGCAGATATTAGATAAAGCCCAAACCCAAAAGAAGTAGAGGAGAGCTTAAGGTAATGGAGGGGGGAAATTGAGGGGGAGAGGATTTTTTCCTGGGAGGCACTTAGCTTTTTTTTCATTTCGGCTAAAAGGGCTGGTTTAATTTTTTAATTTTCAAAGCCCATGATAATAATATCTTCATAGACGGGTGGAATACCTTTTGGGACGTTATCGCTTTGGGTTGCCCTTGGGGGGGCGGTAGCAGAGTGGTTTGCTTTCGATGGCGTTTCGGTGACCCCATCGATCCCCCATGAAAAAACCAAAACCTTTTTGCACCGTCAGTGGCCTAAGAAACACCCACAGCCGCCCAAAAAACTCTACAGTAGGTGGTGAAAAAAATATCTTGAGTGAGGGTGAGCCCCGGGGGGAACCCCCGACCTAGGAAACAAGTATTTAAGCTAGAAAAAGAGTAATAGAGTGTTCGATCATTTCCAAAAGTGTTAAAAGTAGAAGTGCGGAAGTATTCTAAAGCTTTGTCTGGCTTGTCAGCCTCACCCAGGGGGCTAGCGGTTTAGTTTGGTCCCAATTACAGGATGGATATAGCTTTTAGAAACAGTGCAGAGAAGGTGACCCAAAAATCAAGGGATGCGAATTAGTTTGAGAAGAGATGAAGCTTATAGTTAAACCACTCGAGAGACGCAGAGTAAAGGGGGGATCTGATTGAAGTTTTTAATGGAAAAGGGGTTTAATAAAGGAGAGGTAGAAAAGTATTACAGCTATTAACCAGGGGGGAACAAAAAGTAAAGGATCAAGTGGAAAACGTAGATTTAAAAAAAAATAGGGAAAAATGGGTTCACAAATAGGGTGCTGAAGTTTGGAAGGGTCAGTAGGACAGGGTTTTTTTTTGCGGAGTCATAAAGAGCTTTAAAAAAGGGCTAGATAGGTTAGAATGGGAAAAGGTGGGTGTAGATAGTGTTAGGGAAAGGAAACACAAGTAGGGCCTCACGGGACTTGTAGTTTCCCATTTTCTTTGTTTATTTTTTTATGTTTTACCCTTTGATTGCGAGGCATCGGGGACACAGGGGGCGGCATGAGCCCCTTTAAACACAGGCGTCACATAAAAATCTGTGCGCCCAAAAAAAGGGGGAGGACCAACCATCAAGCTTCAAGTGAACCCCAGAGAAAAACTGAGCCCCGGGTCACACTGTCAGGCGCTATAGAAACGTTGCTCATACGTTATACTTTTAAATTTGTTTTGAATAGAATCCAAATAAAAGTTAACACATTTTGGGGCGCATATCGGCATCAAATGAGGGCCCTGGGGGCCCACACTCTGCCACCCGGGAGCCAGTTTGGGGAGGGGCCTTACAATTATAGGCCCGTATGTTTCTCCACTTTCACTGAGGGCGTATTTCCAGTCTATCGCAATTGCGATTACCACGATGTAAAATACCGTCGCAATTGCGTCATCATTACCCCGAGGTATTCCCAGTCGTCGAGAAGGGGCGGAGCTTAAAGAGTGGGCAGGCCCCGAGGGAAGAT
>JACEEZ010013244.1:0-102037 GCA_016584305.1 Chionoecetes opilio
GTACAACAAGGCCAGACCCAGCTGTGCAGCCCGTGGAGGGACTGTCTCGCAGGGGGCGGACATCATGAAGGCCAAGAGAAGGAGTATATGACCTTCCGATAATTTTGAGAGATTGGTCTCCATGAAGGGAACCTGGACCTGCCCAACATGGCACTGGGTCACCCGAGATTTTACTTCTGAATGAGCGTCTGAGGTTAAGGGTCTGATATCTTACTCATTAACTATAAATTTGATTGTAGTGTACTTATACTTATCATTACCCTTAGTGTACACTTAGGGAGTGGCCGCCAACATAATGGATATTTTTCACTATTCCGCATTTTATAAAGTTACTTACTGCCGAAAAACTAGCTGTCATGTCACGCTTTCTCTGTGAAAGTTTGGCACTTACGATAATTCTTCCCTTTCAAATAATTAATTTGTATTATCAATTTTGGAGGTCTCCTCCCCCCGGCAGACAACCTCCATTTTCTATTGGATAGCTCGCAAGTTGCAATTATTGTACTTTGGAGACTTATAACTCCTTACTTGTGACATAATACAAAAATAAAAAATATCTGCTGAAGAATGAATGAATGGTAATAATTGCCCATGGTATTTTTTCTCACAAAAAACACTCTGATAAGATTTATTGAAGTAAAAGCAGGCCGAGAAGTATGGGGTTCATAAAGAAGCAGTTTTTTTAAGAATGGGTGATTTTGGGTAATTTTTTTGCACAGCTAATGGGTGAGACATATCAAAAAATTGGGCGCGCACTTCTAACTGGGTGGTTTCATAAGTACACTACCCAATATCCTACATATTGAGTGACCATGCTGGCGTCCCATTTTGTTTCTAGTCTCTCTTTTACAATAATAAATACTCTTTGTTAATTATTTTCCTGCAGAAGCCACGGCAGCAATTGTGCTGATACAAGCTATGTTATTGCATGTATTCAGTCCTTCAAAGAGATAAATACCTTAGAACCATTACAATAATATGAATGTACCCGCCCACTAATCGCTAGGGGCGCCTCCCCTCAAGTTAATATATTGAGTGAGTGGTCCAATGAGGGGGGGGAAGTGAGATGCCAGTTATAAATATGTGGGGCCTGCCAGTTAAAGTAATGAAAAAATACTATATTATATATATATATATATATATAAAGATATATATATATATATATATATATATATATATATATATATATATATATATATATATATAAGGATATATCTATAGTATATAATTATTCCCATTAGTGATTTTAATAAATATATATAAATTTACTACCACAAATTGCTTTACCTCTACTTTTGCAATATATGCAGAGAAATAATCACCTAATTGGTTTGCAGTTTTGCAGACTTGCGGTTGCGGAGTGTGAACTTTAAGAAATTTGCTGACTTGTGGTTGCGAACGTAAGATTGGGTTTGCAGAGTTTGAGATTCCGGGAAGTGGATTTTCGTTTGCGGTGCCCACCTCTGGAACTGTGTATCCCATACATGGTAGATACGACATGAGACTTTTGTCTGGGAACACACCGAGGACACTTAACAGAGCATTTCCTATTGGGGGAAATATTCGCTAAATGCAACAACATACAATGCAAAACTTCCAAATTCATGTGTTTCCTGGGGGGGGATTAATATTATTTATTTTTTACAACACAAAGGACTGGCCAAGGGCACAACAAAATAGTAACACAAAGCCCGCTTTAGTTACGTCCCTATAAAGAAAGACAGTAAGAGAATAAAGAAAGGGGTAGTGGGGGGGGGGCCAGATTTAGTTCGGGAGGTGTCTTGTTACTCTCTCCTGAAAGATTTAAGTCGTAGGAAAGTGGAAAAATATAAACAGGAAAGTAGAGTTCCAGAGTTTACCAGTGAAAGAGGATGAAGAGTAAGCTACGGTAACTTCTTGCATTAGGAATATGGACAGTATAGGGATGAGAATGAGTAGAAAGTCTTGTGCAGGCGAGGCCGGGGAGTGGGGGAGGCATGCAGTTAGACAAGTTTTCAGAAGAGCAGTGAGCAATTAAAACAATCACAGTAGAAATAGCAAGAGAAGCAACATTGCGGCGGTGATTTAAATATTTGAAGACATCAGTCAGAGAGGGATTGATTGAGACGAAAAGCTTTTGACTCCACCCGTTTAGGATAGCTGTATGAGTCCCCAAACCATGTGAGACTACGCCAAAAATTTACTCCCATACATGGCGATAAGGCCCCTGTAGAGAGCAAGCAATTGGGAGGGAGATAAAAAAAGGACTCAGACGCCACGGGACACCTAACTTCTAGAAGCATGTTTTAAGCAGAGTGAGATGTGAGATTCCAGTTCAGATTTTTAGTAAAGGATCGTCCAGAGAATGTTCATTAGTAGAAGAAGGAGAAGTTGAGTGCATTGAGAAGAGGGGATAGTTTATCTGGTAGGTTTTGGTTGGAGTGATAGGTGAAGAAATTGGGTTTTTGAGGCATTGAACAAAACAAGTTGCTTTGCCCCCAATCAGAAATTTATCGAAGATCATTGCCAATTGCTCTGTACGAACAATGCCTAAATAAATGTGAAAATTATGAGGGAAGAATAATAAAAAGCAACATTGAAAACAAAACCGAAGCTGACTTGGCAAGCAACACTCCACATTACATCTACATCACGAATTGAAATCTCCTTGAATGGCGGTGTCAAAGTCAGAGTTGGATTTTTTACCACATCAGAGCTCCAGCGTGCACCGTATTGCTTCACAAAATGTTGCAATTGAATGTTGCGGCAAATGGTTGCAATTGAATGGTGTGCGCTCATTAATCCCTTCCCATTTCTTCCTCCTATTCTCCAGGGCGTTTTCAGCCTGATCCTCACAAACATTTTTTTTTTTTCTCTCCCTGTGAGGACATCTCCTAGCAGAGGAAACTCAAGACTTACATACATGACGCCTGGTGATAGCTGTCCCTTGATTCCACACTGAGTTCTCTTTTGTGAACTCTTTCACTCAACATCCTGTTCGGCCTTGTCCTCCTGCACCCGCCAGCCCGGGCGCTGGCCCCCTTCCCCTCCCTTGTGTCCTCCTGGGCCGCAAGGTCACCTCCTCCACACATTGACAAGACCGCCTTCTTGATGGGAGCCATGAGAGGGTCTACAACTTTCTTGACTTGCCGCTTGATGGAGGTAACAGTCCCCGTAACAGCCTTGATCCTGAACACCTTTCTTACAGCCTGTGTCCATCCTGCTGAAACATGTGTTTCTGTCTTGCTGTAATCTGGTGCTGTTAAGGCTGGTTGTTTGTCTGTGTGTGACACACCAGCACAGCCAAGCACCCCCGCCAAGAAGATCAGTGCTTAATTACAAAATCAGGCTTAAAAAATGGATAAAACAGGTGGGCTCGAAAAGTTTATGAGTGGGATAGGACAGAGTAGTAAATTGGATGGGACAGATTTCAAGCAGAACGGTGGGAGAGGAAATGTGGTTACGGTTTCACAGATAGATACACGCCAGTCTAGTGAGGGGGAGGTTAAAGCGAAAGGTAAAGACCAAGTTTCAGAGGCAGGGCAAGGGAAGATGTGGAACAGAGGATGGAGGGTAAGTTCTCTGACTTGGTACAAGGGGAAGACGCACACCAAAGTGTGAGGTCTTTTAATGATGGTAGCTTGGGGAGTAGTTTACTATTTAAAGCAAGGACTAAATCCTGGAGGTCCAATAGTAGACATATATATGGGTAAACGAAGGAAGCAAGATAATGTCAAATGTGTATGGGTAGACTAGATGAAACGGTAGATCACCTGGGATAATTGTCCAAGGTATGATGAGGAAAGAGAGGCCGCGGCTTATAGCAATAGTGGCACGGGAGGTAGGCGGGGATCAGTGGTATAGAGTGGGCAGAGGGGAACATAGATGGGATTAATGGAATTCTTTAGTTTGAGTGGGTAAGGGTCTGTGTACACGACCCGGACAATGTCTCGACCCGGACAGTCCTTGTTAACCAATGCGATCGAGCCTAGATGACGTCAGAGCTATGACGTATGAGGGAGGGCGGTCCTAACTGAACGCCATTTGCAAACCGTCCACGACCGATTCTTCGCTTGTAAGCAAGGTAAGATTTCGATTTAAAGAGGTCGGGATTTTAATTTTCCGGCATCAGGATATATTGTGCCATGACCCCAGAATATGGCGTGATCACTTGTGGTAAATGTTGTTATGTATATAGCCATATTGGGCATAAAATCAGTGAAAATACGAAGTGGCTAAACCAAATTTCGCCGTGTGGGGTGGCCGGAAAACAATGTGGTGTGGTTCTCGACTACGGAACGAGGTTTGTCCCCGGGTCGAGACACAGAGCTAGGAGAAGATTGTTTTTGTTTGGCCGGGTTCGAGAACACAGAGCTTAGGAGAAGAATTTTTTTATTTTTCTAAAATTTATTATTGGTCAAGGCAATTAGAAATTTTAACATTGGCTAAGTATAATACTGTTTTATTACCTTTATAAAGTATTGAATTGTCTAAAACTAACAAATATGGTTTTTTGAAAAGGTCAAATATATTTTCATTATGAACTTATAAACAATATTCCTTTATTTCTCTATGCCATTTATCTCTTTTCAGATCCTCGTGCCTCGCAGCCTGGTTCCCATGCCTGCGCAACTACCAGCCGAGAACATCCTAACCCACGATAGGACCAACTTGGAGAAGGCATTTACCCCCGCATTGAGCGGCTGTAGGCAATCCGCACTGCGTGCACCTGTTTGGAGTGAAGCTTTCGACTCTTGGGGTAACTTAATAAATCATAAATCTCTAAGCCCGCTTAAATTTTAATTTATATGTATGCCTAGCTAGCCAAGAACTTACCTTTCTATTTCAGGCCTATGGGTAAGAACTTTACTTTTCATTTAGCCTATAGGGCCTATGCTCCCCACTTTATACCTTTGTTTTTATTTTTTTTTCAGGATGCTTTTCCACTCGGTCCCTCAAGGGAGACAGTGATGTGGGATGAAGGTCGTGCCTAAGCACCAGAACATCAAGAAGGTTTTCACTGATGCGCAGGAACACTTCATCGAGGAATACTCTATCAAGATCTCGCGCATAGTTCCACGGGCTGTCGACGAGAGCTTTCAGGAGATGGTCCTGAAGTATGCAAGGCTGTTGGCAGTCGGCTATTTCTGATGTCTGGAGAGGGTAGTATTGGCCACCCGTGACTGGTATTACGGGTATATGTTTTTCCGTCATCAAGACTTTGCATTGAAGTGCTCCGGAGGGCATGTCACTTGCGCGGCGCGATGGCTTTCCACCGCGTAAACGTTGAAGTCTTCTTCAAGGCTTCGTGGAAGCTGTCGAGCGACGCAGTTTCATGCCAGCCAGGATTTTCAACTTGGATGAGAGTGGCTTGTCCCACTGTATGAACCATGTAAGGTTGTGTGAGAAAGGTCGTCGGTTGCTTCCGCAGGTGCTCGGGAGAGAGCAATCATATGACTTTCGTGGGGATTGTTATGCTGCAGGGCATGGTTTTCCCTCCATTGTTTATCATCGCACGAAAGAAGATGCATGCGAATTTTCAGAGAGGGAGTCTACTCCTGGAACCACAGTGCTCTTTTGCAGGCTAACGGTTGGATGACCAGCGTGTGTCGTGCAGACCTCGAGCTCTCCATAAGGTGTCTTCAGTCTTCAATGAGATAAGAATACTGCTGATAATGGACAAAATGCTGAGTGTCACACTGATCATTCTGCGGCTGAGTATGCGATACAGCAATGGCACGGAATTGTCACGCTTGCCACCTCATACTACAGCCAAAACTCCAGCCATTAATGTATGTCTTTGCCCCTTCAAGTCTGTCCTGCGATCCATTCAGGACGATTCAAACTCTCAGAACACTCCCGTGCCCATCACGGAACATATGTTTGCTCAAGATGTCGTGGCAAGGCCTGGGAACAGGTTGTAATGTCACCAACTCACCATGGTTTCGCTCGCGCTACTGGCATCTTTCCCAGTCAACCGCAACATCTTCAGATTGATGCGTTTTTGCTGGGCAGAGTCCAGAGCAGGGCCCCTCCTGATCATGATGATGATTTGCCACAAACTCATTGCCGCACCATTGACACCATCTTCATTGGACTGACCAAACCTCAGCCTGGCCATCCTGGATAGTCAGGATGTCACCCAACCTTCCTGTGCTTCAGCGGCTAGCACTCTCCTGAAGCAGCACCCGCACCCTCGGCAGACTCCAACTCAACAGCTTCTCTCCTCCAATTCTCGACGTCACTTCCCGACGCTGTGCAGCCCTACCCGAAGGCTCTCCACCCCTGCTGCCGGGGCGCCAGAAGATCCGCGCCTGCATCCCTGACTGAGGATGGGGAGGCTCTTGACCACTGCGAGAGAAGAGAAGAAGAAGCAGCCAAGATGGAGAAGACGCGGAGGTCGGGAGGAGAAGAAAGAGAGAAGAAGAGAGAGCAGGAGGGCACGACAAGGCCAAAAGAGGAGGAGGAGGTCTGAGACAAAAGTTTTTGAGGCGGAGAAGCAGCGGATGAGGAGGCTGACGACATCCTGCACTGTGTGACGACTCATCTGAATATTCAGATGAGTTTTGCAGAAGATCTTCGAGCAGGAATGCTTGCAACCTATCCTTTCGTCCAGAAGTAGCCAGAGTTGAAGGACTTTTTTTATATTTCAAATTTGTAGCCTATCATAGCCTAGATTATGTTTCATCTATTGCATAAGCAAGTCTAGAAGAAATTTCTATTTAATTTCAAATTTAGTATCCTAGTGAATGGCCTTTGTTCCCCAAGTGCTTGGTTTGAAAGCCAAATTCCTTATTCATTCATATCCATATTCATTCTTTTTTTCATTTTTTTTTTTTCATTTTTTTTTTCCAGTGGGTGACTTTTGTCCTGGTCCAGCTGTCTTCAAAGGGGAAGAGGTCTGAGGAGCTTGTCCACTTTGTGGCCAATGTCATTGTCCTGGCGGAAGACGGGCGGCTGCAGTTGGACTTCCTGAGGATAATCTGCCCTTGCTGAAGGCAACCTTCCACTTCCCAGCCTCGGGGATGTCCGACGTGTCGACCGCAGCAGGGTGTTGGGGGTCTCCTCACAGTCAGCACGGGGACCACCCAACGACAAGCAAACATGACAAGGGTCCTCCCTCCCTTGAGGGACTTTACATGCATTCAACCCGCGGCGCAGTTTTAAGGATTCAGTTTACCTTTTTTTTTATCATATATTTTTTTTTATTACATTCATATTTTGCTACCATTTGTTTTATTTTCACCTTTCAGTGTCATGTTTTGGATGTTCTTAGTAATAAAAAATAGAGAACATGGTGTAGTGTTTTTTTGGTGGAACAAAAAACATAACGTCCGGGTTGAGACCACACCCCCGTTCGGTCGTAACCACGCGTCTCGGACCCGGACACCGGAATTTCTGGATTTTAAACGGCTGTAAAACCAATGACTATGATATCTACATATATGAAACTTATAGCATAAATGGGGAATTAGTTAAGCTTTTCTTTTAAGCACAAAATCTCTCCTGAGCTTCAATACCTTCTTTTTTTTATGAATATTTATTCACTTGTAATGTCCCGGGTCGTGGTCACACGACCCTACAGGATAAAATAGAAGAATCATCGAAGGGGTTAACGTATTTTTAGAAAAGGCTTGGGAAAAAAGAGGCAGAGAAGTTAGGGCCTCATACAGCCGTGAGGGAGCCCAGCCGAAATTAGGCGTTTGAACCGGTGAAAACCGCGGTTTAAGAGGCTCCTCACCTGAAAGAAGAAGAAGCAGAAGCTATTTGAAGGCTACAACACTATTAGGTTCACTATGCTAGGTTTTGATCTGCCACTTGTTCCACTTTTGTGCTGGCAGGAATGTTGAGACACACACTTTGTGCAAACCAAGTAAGTAATTAAGGTAAGTAATTTCTTTATTTGAACGGACATGGTTTCTCCAACACCAGCCCGTGACCACCCCACTCATTCCTCCAAAAACAAACAAAACCAATGACGGTGGTGATTTGGCTGACTTACGGCTGATACTGTTGTTACCGGGTGGAAACTGTTCCCTGGGACACCCCTTCCAGGCCTAACTCCTTCACATTGCATGCCATGTCCAAATACCCACGAAGGTCAGTACAGGTAACTAAAACTGCCTTCAACTCTCCTTCACTTGTGGTCCTAACTGATCACTACCGTAACGAGTTCACCATGGACTTGCCTTGCTGAACTCATCTTTTGCAGCATTTCCACAATGCATCTCATCTGTGCAACACTGCTCCCTCACAACACAGGACACACACACACACATGCCAAGGAGCACTAGTCAATGAGTTTCTGAGGCAGAGAAGGAAGAGACACAGGAAAGTTAGCAGCGAGTCCACTGCCTAGTGAAGGTCCGTCATTTCTTTATTTCCTGCGCTGCATACTCCATGTCTCCTGAGGGGGACCCAGAGGCAAGTGCATGATTGCAGAGAATCCCGGTGATGGCTGACAACTGGATGATGGAACACATGACAACACACACAGCCACTCCCCCTCACGGTGTTTCTTGATATGCTGTGGCGAAGCGACTCTTGGTGGGGAAACACTTGCCACAAAACATCCGACACTTGTACTTTTCTTTCACCAGTGTGGTGAGCATATTATGTGAGTTAAGATTGTCCTTCTGGATAAATGTTTAAACCACACTCCTGACACTCAAAGTCTCTCACACTAGTGTGGATGAGCATTTGTCTGTTAAGATTGTGCTTGTTGATAATGTTTTTACCACACTCCTGAAACACTCAAAGCCTCTCCACCAGTGTGGATGAGCATGTGTCTGTTGAAAAGTTCTCTTGCGGATAAATGGTTTTAACCACACTCACTGACACTCAAAGCCTCTCCCACCAGTGTGGATGAGCAATGTGTCGTTGAAAGTGCTCTTCTCTTCGGGTAAATGTTTTTACCACACTCCTGACACTCAAAGCCTCTCACACACGATGTGGATGAGCATGGTCTGTTGAGAAGTGCTCTCCTGGGCAAATGTTTTACCACCATCCTGACATTCAAAAGTCTCTCAACACCGTATGGGTCGTCATGTGCCTCCTAGATCACCCTTACGAGTGACCACTTTCCCACAGTGGTCACCTTCAGCCCTGTCTTGCACTATATGGTGAGGATGTTTGCTAGTAATGTCATCCTTGCTGGAGCACACTTTCCCACAGTTGTCACAAGTGTAGGTCCTCCACGCCCTCCTTGCAGCACTTACTTCTGCCAAGCACACTTGTGGTAGGCGGTCAGCTGGGCCTGCAAGGAACCCTAGAGGAGGCCGACCAGGCTGCCCTGGGGATGAACCAAGCACTCCTAATACAAGGGAAGCCAGAAGGAGTCCCTGGCGTGGGCGGCCGAACCCTGAGTCTTCCCCCTCAGCCCTGTAACATTGTGGCCGTCAGCACACCCGCAGTGCAAGTGGCTTCCTGCCTCACCCTACAGCTAACCTAGCCGTGGTTTGCAGCCAAGGAGTAAGGCCAGCACAGGAGTCCTCACGCCACCCCTCTACAAGGTGAAGACTGGACTGGCTAGTGACCTTCAATCAGACAAGTGTGCCCAAGCCGTGCACATCAGGCACAAGCCAATAATGGGTAATGGGGAGTAATGAGTGAGTGAGAGAGAGGGGGGGGGGGGGCGGGGCGGGCGGGGCGGGCGGGCTGGCTCTCTCTCTCTCTCTCTCTCTCTCTCTCCTCTCTCTCTCCTCTCCAGCCTCTCAATTAACATGCATGAAAGATAATGAAACATTATATTCTTTTATTCAATAAAAATTTTGCTCAGGAATTGTACATACAGTGCATTAAGTAAAACTAAAATAATACTGTAATAATTTGCTTACATCAATACATACACATAAGAGAGAGAGAAAAGAGAGAGAGAGGGGGGCAGGAGTGGAATCCCTCCCATGGGATACAGACAAGTGACCGCTTCCCTCCAGCCGGCCGCCCTGTACATAAGGGCTAATTTGCCTGGACATCACATTTCACTTTATAAACAAATAACTCTACTTCATGTCATTAATAGCAAAAATATTTTCCTGATACCATTTCTGCGAATATGAATAGCACTTAGGGAGGAGGGAGGGAAGGAGGTTTTAGAGGAGGGGGAGGGGGGGGGGGAGTAGGGGAGTGGGGGGGGGGGGGAGGGGGGGTTTTTTAAGTGCAAAGCCTCTGTGGTAAGTGTTTTAGATCATGGGGGTTTTAAATACTAAGTGTTTTGCTAACTCTTAGCTACTTTAGCACTTTGAGTTGCTCTGAGGTGCAAAGAATTTTTATGAGATACTCTCAAAGTGGCCAAACTTGTACGAGTGGCGGGACCGGCCGCAGAGATACTCAGATGACGCTTCTGAGTTTTGCTATGAGTAGGAAAACAAGCTATTTTTATAGCTTGTTAGGCAAAGCTTAGCCCTGCAAGTATATGAATAAGTGTTTGCTGCCTTGAATAAGCCGCCTCAAGATAAACAACGGCAAGACGTTGGCGGGAAGGCGCGAAGAGAGGTCAAGAAGAACGAGGACGCAGATTTGCAGCCAAGCGGTGATGCGCGACAGAATGCAGTGGCGGTGAATTGACCGAGCAAGGAATACCATCACCCCTGAACCTTTGTCAAAGCTAAAGTGCAAGTGGACCCATAGGAACAAGGTGTCTCCCCCATTGGTGGCTATCTCCTACGCTCCTGGCCACTGGACGGGCGTACGCATATGTGCTGCGGTGACCTGGGTGTGTTCCACCGATTTCCTTCCTGAAAATAACGGTTTGCCGTACAGTAAATGACTAGAGTAGGATAAACTTCCAGGGGTGAGTAATTGGGCCTCGAGTGTTTGCGATTCCCGGACTTTTGCTGTCCCCGGACCAGCGCTCCCCCTATTTAGTCCGGGAAAACGAGGGTTTGTGTGTATACAGGGAGGTCCCGTTATACGAGCATGTCGGTATCGGAGAATTCGATGATCGAGAATGTGTAAATTAAGGGTCTATTTTCAATATTCGAGATTCGAAAATCTCAATGATACACATTCAAACCGGGGTTATAAAATTATCAAGTAAAAAATGCGCGCCCTACCCCTCCACCGGGCTGGACAAAGGGGGATTTGGTTGACCCCAGTAAGGTCACCCCTGCAAGACCTTGACCTGAGGGTAAATTAAGCATATGGCGCTGTCCTGACATTTAGGGGTAATTAGCCTGTCAGGGTGGCAAAGGGTTGGTAGAGACCGTGAGTTCGCATGTGCAGCGTCCCTTGTGCATTCGGTCAGCGGTTTCGAGTCCGCCCTAGTTCAAATCGCTGACGTGGGGCGGCGCTTTTGTATAGTCATAACCTTGTCTTTGGTACTTACAAAGTGTCCTAGATAGGATGAAAAAAAAAATTTCTTTTTTATCTTATCTTTTAGGGGTAAATAGGCAGGTGTGAAGGCCCCAACCTTGGACTGCAATCAAGTCACCCCTAGCAATGGCGTTGACCTGAAGGTAACTTAAGCAGATGGGCGCTGACCTTTAGGGGTATTACCGGTGTGCAGCCCCAACCTTTGGAACTGCAATCAGGTCACCCCTAGCAAGGCGTGACCTGAGGGTATTAAGCATATGGCGCGGCCTGCCTTTAAAGGGGTAATTAGCAGGTGTGCGGCCCCAACCTTGGGACTGCATCAGGTCCACCCCTAGCAAGGCATGACCTGAAAGGGTAATGAAGCCTATGGCGCGGCCTGACCTTTAGGGGTAATTAGCAGGTGTGCGGCCCCAATCTTGGGACTGCAATCAGGTCACCCATATACAAGGCGTGACCCTGACGGGTATGAAGCATATGGCCGGCCAATATGCTTCATTACCCTTCAGGTCACGCCTTGCTAGGGGTGACCTGATTGCGTCCAAGATTGGGCCGCCACTGCTAATTACCCCTAAAGGTCGGCCGCGCCATATGCTTCATTACCTTCGGTCATGCCTTGCTAGGGGTGACCTGATTGCAGTCCCAAGGTTGGGGCCGTCACACCTGCTTAATACCCTAAAGGTCAGGCCGCGCATATGCGTTAATTACCCTCAGTCCACGCCTTGCTAGGGGTACCTGATTGCAGTCCAAAGGTTGGTGCTGCACACATGCTAATTACCCCTAAAGTCATGGCCGCTCCATATGCTAATTACCCTTCAGGTCACGCCTTCTAGGGGTGACCTGATTGCCAGTCAAAGGTTGGTGCCTTCACACCTGCTATTTACCCCTAGAATAAATAAGCATTTTCATCCTATCTAGAACCTTTGGGGTAAGTACCACTACAGTTATTGACTATACAAGCGCGCCACTCAGCTTGAGCTGGCGCCTCCGACCGCTGAACCGAATGCACAGGACTACTGAACATTGCGAACTCACGTCCTCTACCACCTTGCCACCCTGGACATGCTAATTACCCCTAATGTCAGGCCCGCGCCACATATGCTTATATTACCCTTCCAGTCCAAGGCTTGCTGTGGTGACCTTACTGGGGTCAACAAATCCCCTCTTTTGTGTCCAGCGGGCGTGGTAGGGCGCGCATTGTTTACTTTGATAATTTTACTCACCCCAGTTTTGATGTCGATCATTGGATTTTTCGTGATCTTCGAATATTGAAATAGACCCTATTTACAGCATCTCTATCATCGAATTCTTCGTAGACCGAATGCTCGTATAACGGCCTCCCTGTAACCCACAACCCGCGTTTTTCCCGGACTAATGGGGGGAGCGCTGGTCCGGGGACAGCAAATCCCGGGAATCGCAACACTCCAGGCCATTACTCACCCATGGCGTTTATCCTGGACTCTAGTATTTACTGTACTGCAACCGTAATTTTTCAGGAATGAAATCGTTGAAACACACCCAGGTCACCGCCAGCACATATCGCGTACGCCCGTCCAGTGGCCAGGTAGGCGTGAGAGAGCCACCCCAATGGGGAACACCTTTTATTCCTATGGGTCCTCACTTGACACTCTTAGCTTTGACAGTGTCAGGGGTGATGGGTATTTCCCTGCTCGGTCAATTCCCGCACTGCATTCTGTCGCGCATCACCGCTTGGCTGAAATCTGGTCCTCGTCTTCTTGACCTCTCTTCGCGTCTTCCTCCGCCACGTCCCTTGCCGTTGTTTTTATCTTGAGCGGCTTATTCAAGGCAGCAAACACTTATTCATATACAGCTGCAGGCTATGCTTTGCCTAACAAGCTATAAAATAGCGCTTGTTTTTCCTTACTCATAGCACTCAGAAGCGTCATCTGAGTAGCTGCTGGGCCGGTCCCGCCACTCGTACCATTTTGGCCACTTTAGAGGATCTCATAAAATTCTTTGCCACTCAGAAGGCAATCTCAAAGCGCTCTAAGTAGCTAAGAGTAGCAAAATTCTTCATCAAACCCCCTGATCTAAACACTACACAGACGGCTTTTGCCTTAAACTAAGTGCTATTTCATATCGCAAGAAATGGAATCAGGAAATATTTTTTCTATATGACATGAAGTGAGTTATTTTGTTTATAAGTGAATGTGATGTCCTGGCAAATTGTAAGGCCCTTTGTACAGGCGGGCTGGAGGGAGCGGTCACTTGTCTGTATCCCATGGGAGGGATCCACCTCTCTGCCCCCCTCACATCTCTCTCTTTCTCTCTCTCTTTAGTGTATGTAGTTGGAAGTGTAAATGAAAATTATTTACAGTATATTTTATTGTTACTTATGCACTGTAATGTCACACATTCCTGATCAATTTTAATTGAATAAAAGAATAATAATTTTTCCATATTCTTTCCTTGCATGTTAATTGAGAGAGAGAGAGAGAGAGAGAGAGAGAGAGAGAGCGGAAGAGAGAGAGAAGCCTAACAAAGAAAGCCAAAAAAGGCAAAGGCAAAAAAATAACAAAAGATCCAACACAAACGAACACAAAAAATAAACACCTAGAAAGCAACCAAACGCAGCATTACTAAAGAAAATAACCAATAAATAACGAAAATAACAACAATAGGGCAGACCCAAAGCATGAAAAACAAAGAACAGAGCCTAGAGGAGCCCGCCCGCCCGGCCCGGGAAGGGCGGCGGTCGCCCGCCCCCCCCCCCCCTCTCTCTCACTCACTCATTATCTCCCCCATTACCCATATTTGGTTGTGCTCCTGATGTGGCAAGGCTTGGCTACACTTGTCTGCTTGAAGGTCACTAGCCAGTCCAGTCCTTCACCCTTGTAGAGGGGTGGCGTGAGGCTCCTGTGCTGGCCTTACTCCTTGGCTTCAAAACACTGGCTAGGTGTTTTTAGCTGTAGGGATTAGCAGGAATCCACTTGCCTGCTTGTGTGCTTACGCCACCAATGTTTCCAGGTGCTAAGGGGAAGACTCCAGGTCGGGCGCCCACGCAAGGGACTCCTTCTGCTGTCCCTTGTATTATGAGTGCTTGGTTTTCATCCCCAGGCAGCCTGTCGGCCTCCTCTAGGGTTCCTGCAGGACCAGCTGACGCCTCCCACCACAGTGTGCTGGCAGAAGTAGGTGCGCAAATGGAGGCGTGAGGACGCTACACTTGTGCAACTGTGGGAAAGTGTGCTCCAGCAAGGCTGACATTACGCACACATCCTCACCCATATATGCAAGACAGGGCTGAAGTGTGACCACTTGGGAAAGTGGTTTCACTCGTAGGGTGATCTTAGGAGGCACATTACGACCCATACTGGTGTGAGAGACTTTTGATGTCCGGAGTGTGGTAAAAACATTGCCAGGAGAGCACTCCTCAACATACACATTCTCACCACACTGGTTGTGAGAGGCTTTGAGTGTCAGGATGTGTTTAAGAACATTTTACCCAGAAGAGCAACTTTCCACAGCACATTGCTCCATCCACACTGGTGTGAGAGGCTTTGAGTGTCAGGAGTGTGGTAAACATTTATCCGCAAGACACTTTCAACAGACCCATGGCTCATCCCACTGTGTGAGGGCTTTTGCGTGGTTCAGGAGTGTGGTAAAACATTTATCCCACAAGAACAATCTTTACTGGGTCAGACTCATGCTGCAGTCCCACAACTAGTTGTGAGAGACTTTGAGTGTCAGGAGTGTGTAAAACATTTATCCAGAAGGACAATCTTAACTCAACATATGCTCACCCACACTGGTGAAGAAAGTACAAGTGTGATGTTTTGTGCAGTGTTTTCCCCCCACCAAGAGTCGCCTGGCCAGCTATCAAGACACACCTGTGAGGAGGGAGTGGCTGTGTGGTTGTCATGTGTTCCATCATCCAGTTGTCCATCCTCACAGGGATTCTCTGCACTCATGCACTTGCCTCTGGTGTCACCCTCAGGAGACATTGAGTATGCAGCGCAGGAAATAAAGAACATACTGACCTTCACTAGCAGTACTCCGCTGCTAACTTTCCTGTGTCTCTTCCTTCTCTGCCTCAAAAACTCAATTGACTAGTGCTTCCCTGGCATTGTGTGTGTGTGTGTCCTTGGTTGAGGGAGCGTGTTGCCACAGGGATGAGATGCAATTGTGAAATGCTGCAAAGATGTTCAGGAAAGTACAAAGTCCAGGTGAACTCGTTACTGTAGAGTGATCAGTTAGGACACAAGTGAAGGAGAATGTTGAGGCAGTATTTAGTTACCTTTACTGAACCTGTGGGTATTGGACATGGCCTGCAAGTGAAGGAGTTACGGCCTGGAAGGGGTTCCCCAGGAACAGTTTTCACCTGGTACAACCAGTACAGGCCGTAGTCAGCCATAAAAATAAACATCCCCACCGTCATTTTGTTTTGTTTTGTTTGGGGCGCAGGAATTACGTGGGCGTTGGTCCACGACTGTTGTTGGAGAACCAGTCTTCAAATAAAGAAAGTAACTTACTTCTTACTTACTTGGTTTTGCATAATGTGTGTCTACACCTTCCTGCCAGCACACTAAGTGGAACAAGTGCAGATCAAAACTAGCAAGTGATACCTAATAGTGTTGTAGCCTTCAAATAGCTTCTTCTTCTTCTTCTTTCAGGTTGAGGAGATTTTTCTAAACCGCGGTTTTTTTCACCCGGTTCAATCCCTATTTTCCGGCTGGCTCCCTCAGGGCTTGTATGAGGCCCCCTCCCCTAACTCTCTGCTCTTTTTTCCCAAGCCTTTCTAAAAATACTTGTAACCCCTTCGATGATTCTTCTATTTGTATCCGGTAATTGTCCCGTGTGGACACGACCCGGACAGTAAAGTGAATAAATATTCAGAAAAAAAGAAGTATTGACTACAGGAGAGATTTTGGTGCTTAAAAAGAAGCTTAACTAATTCCCCATCTTATGGCTATAGTTTCATATAGTAGATATCATAGCATTGTTTACAGCCGTGTTTTAAATCCAGAATTCCGGGTACCCGGGTCGAGACCGCGTGGTTACGACCCAACGGGGGTGTGTCTGCAACCCGGACGGATGTTTTGGTTCCACCAAAAAAACACTTACACAATGTTTTATATTTTTTCTTACTAAGAACATCCAAACATGACACTGAAGTGAATAAAACAATTGGTAGCAAAATATGAATGTAATAAAAAAATATATATTATAAAAAAAAATGTAACTGAATTCCTTAAAACTGCGTCCTGCGGGTTATGCATTTAAAGTCCCTCAAGGGGGGAGACCTTGATCAGTTTGTTGTCGTTGGGTGGTCCCCTGCTACTGTGAGGACCCCCCACACCCTGCCTGCGGTCGACCTGTCGACATCCCCGGATGGCTGGGAAGTGGAAGGTGTCCTTCAGCAAGGGCGACTTTACCTCAGGAAGTCCAACTGCAGCCGCCCGTCCGTCCTCCGGGAAATGACCTTGGCACAAGTGGACAGCTCCTTCAGACCTCGTGTGCCCCTTGAAGACAAGCTGGACCAGGACAAAGTCACCCACCTGGAAAAAAAAATAAACAAAAAAAATGAAAAAAAAGAAGAATATGGAATGAATGAATAGGATTTGGCTTTAAAACCAATGCACTGGGGAATCAAAGGGCCATTCAGCTAGGCTACTAATTTGACAATTAAATAGAAATTTTCTTCTAGACTTGCTTATGCAATTAGAAACATATCTCGGCTGGATAGGCCTACAAATTTTGAAATATAAAAAAGTCCGTTCACCTCTGGCTCCTTCTGGACGAAAGGATAGGTTGCAGCATCATGCTCCGATCTCTTCGCAAACTCATCTGAATATTCAGATGAGTCGTCCCCACAGTGCAGGATTTGTCGGCAGCCTCCTCATCGCTGCTGCTCGCCCTCAACTGCTGCGCCTCCTCCTCCTCTTTGCCGCCTGTCGTGCCTCCCTGCCTCTCCTCTTCTTCTCTCTCTTCTTCTCCTCCGACCTCCGCTTCTTCTCCTCCTGGCTGCTTTTCTGCTTCTCCTTTCTCTCGGGCAGCTGGTCAAGAGCCTCCTCATCCTCAGTCAGGATGCAGGCGCGATCTTCTTGCGCCAACCCTGGCAGCAGGGCGTGGAGGAGGCCTTCGGTAGGGCTGCACAGCTTTCGGGAGTGACGTCGATAATTGGAGGAGATTAAGCTGTGGAGTTTGACTCTGCCGAGTTGGTGCTGCTTCAGGAGTGCTAGCCGCTGAAAGCAAAGAAGGCTGGTGACATCCTACCTGATTCCAGATGGTCTCAGGCTGAGGATTGGTCCAGCTCCAATGAAGATGGTGTCAAGGGTGCGGCAAGAGGTTTGTGGGCAATTCATCATCATCATCAGGAGGGGCCTGCTCTTGACTTCTGCCCCAGCAAACGCATCATCTGGAAAGATGTTGCGGTTGACGAAAGATGCCAGTAGCGCGAACCCAGTGGTGATGTTGGTGACATTCCAAACCTTGTCCCAGGACCTTGCACCGCCATCTCTGGCAACATATGTCCGTGATGGGCACGTGAGTGTTTGAGAGTTTGAATCGTCCTGAAATGGATCGCAGACAGACTTGAGGGGCCAAAGACACTTACATCTAATGGCTGGAGTTTTTTGGCTAGTATTATGAGGTGGCAGCGTGGACAATTACGATGCCATGCTGTATCGCATACTCAGCCCATGAATGCTCTGTGACACTCAGCATTGTCCATTATCAGCAGTGTCTTATTCCCATTGACAAGAATAAGTACACCTTATGGAGATGCTCAGTGTCTGCACGAAACACTCATGGGTCCATCCACCGTTGCCTGCAAGAGCACTGTGGTTCCAGGAGTAGAGTCCCCTCCTCTGAAAATCAGCAATGCTCTTCTTTCGTGCGATGATAAACACTGGAGGGAAACCATGCCCTGCAGCATTAACAATCCCCACGAAAGTCAATATGATTGCCTCTCCCCGAGCACCTGCGAAGCAACAGGCCGACCTTTCCTCACAAACAACCTTCATGGCTTCATCACAGTGGACAAGCCACTCTCATCCAAGTTGAAAATCCTGCTGGCATGAAACTGTGTCGCTCGACGCTTTCCACGTAAGGCCTTGAAGAAGACTTCAACGTTACGCGTTGAAATCCATCGCGCGCCGCAAGTGACATGCCTCCGGAGCCTCAATGCAAGTCTTGGATGACTGAACATATACCCGTAATACAGTCACGGGTGCCCAGTACCTCCCTCCTTCCAAACATCAGAAATAGCCGGACTGCCACTCGCCTCTGCATACTTCAGGACCATCCTCCTGAAAGCTCTCGTCGACAGCCCGAAGAACATGCGCGAATCTTGGATCGAGTATTTCCTCGCTTGAATTGTTTCCTGCTCATCAGTGACAACCTCTTTGTGTTGTCCTGGTGCTTAGCACGAACGTCCTCCCATCACTCTCCTTTGAGGGACCGGTGAAAGCATCCCTGAAAAAAATAAAACAGAAGGTAAAAAGTGGGGAGCATAGGCCCTATAGGCTAAATGAAAAGTAAAGTTTCTTACCATAGCCTGAAATAGAAAGGTAAGTTCTTTGGCTAGCCTAGGCCTACCCATATCTTAAAATTTTAAGAGGGGCTTATATTTATGATTATTTAGCTTACCCAGAGTCGAACCTTCACTCCCAAAAGGTTGCCACGCAGTGCGGAGTGCAACAGCCTTCTCAATGCGGTGGTTAAATGGCCTTCTTCCAAGGTTGGTCCCTATCCGTGTTGGATGTTTTCTCGGCTGGTAGTTGGCGAGGCATGGGAACCATGGCTGCAGCACGAAGGATCTGAAAAGATAAATGGCCTTAGAGACATAAATGAAATTGTTGTTTATACGTCATAATGAAATATATTTTTGACTCTTTTCAAAAACCCCTAATTTTTTAGTTTAGACAATCAATAACTTATACAAGGTATAACAGTATTAATACTTGTTCCATTTTAAAATTCTATTGCCTGACACTATAAATTTTTAGAAAAATAAAAATTCTTCTCCTAGCTCTGTGTTCTCGACCCGACAAACAAAAAATCTTTCTCCTAGCTCTGGTTCTCGACCGGACAAACCTGTCCGAGTCGAGACCACACCACATTTTTTTGTGTTCACGGGGCCCCCACACGGCGCAAATTGTTTAGGCACTTCGTATTTTCACTGATTTTTATGCCATATGGCTATATACATAACAAATTTACCACAATTATCACGCCATATTCGTGGGTCTGGCACAATATATCCTGATGCCGAAAATTAAAATCCCGACCTCTTTAAATCGAATTCTTACCTTGCTTACAGCGACGCTCGCGGGGAGGTTTTGCAAATGGCGTCTAGTTAGGACCGCCCCCTCCCCCATACGTCTAGCTCTGACGTCCGCCTAGGCTCGATCGTTCATTGGTTATCAAGACTGTCCGGGTCGAGACCTTTCCGGGTCGTGTACTTCCCTTCTCTCGCAGCGGTCAAGAGCCTCCTCATCACAGTCAGGATTGGCAGGCGCGGATTTCTTGCGGCCCCATGGCTAGCAGGGCGTGGAGGAGACTTCGGGCTGGGCTGCACAGCTTCGGGAGTGACGTCGAGAATTGGAGGAGATGAAGCTGTGGAGTTGGAGTCGCCGAGGGTTGGGGTGCGCTTCAGGAGTGCTAGCCGCTGAAACAAAGAAGGCTGTGACATCCAACATATTCCGATGGTCAAGGATGAGGTTGGTCAGGCTACAATGGAAGATGGTGTCAAGGGTGCGGCACGAGTTTGTGGCAAATCATATCATCACAGGACGGGGTATGCTAGGTGATCTGCCCCCAGAAAACGCATCATCTGGAAAGGATGTTGCGGTGACGGGAAAGATTCCAGAGCGCGAAAACCCATTGGTGATGTTGGTGACCATTACAAACCATTGTCCCAGGCCTTCGCCACGCCATCTCTGGAAACATATGTTGCGTGAGGGCACGTGAGTGTTTAGAGTTTGAAATCGTCCTGAATGGATCGCAGGACAGACTTTGAAGGGGCCAAAGACAATTAATTCTAATGGCTGGAGTTTGGCTGTAGATGAGGTGGCAGCGTGGACATTACGATGCCATGCTGTATCGCATACTCAGCCGCAATGAATGTCATGTGACAATCAGGGGGCATTGTCCCATTATCAGCAGTATTCTTATTATCTCCATTGAAGAATAAGCCACCTTATGGAGTGCTCGAGTGTCTGCACCGAAACAATCATGGTCCATCCAAACCGTTTAGCCTGCAAGAGCACTGTGGTTCCAGGAGTAAGTCCCTCTCTGAAAAAATCAGCATGCATTCTTCTTTCCGTGCGAGATAAACACTGGAAGGGAAACCATGCCTGCGGCATTAACAATCCCCACGAAAGTCATATGATTGCTCTTTCCCGAGTGCAACTTCGAAGCAACAGGGACGACCTTTCTCACAAAACACCTTAATGGTTTCATCACAGTGGAACAAGCCACTTTCATCCAAGTTGAAAATCATGGCTGGCATGAAAAAACTGTGTCGCTCGACAGCTTCAACGTAAAGCTCTTGAGAAGACTTCAACGTTTACGCGGGTGGAAAGCCATCGCGGCGCGCAAGTTGACATGCCATCCGGAGCCTTCAATGCAAGTCTGGATGACGGAACATATACCAGTAATACCAGTTCACGGGTGGCCATAACTACCCTCCTCCAGACATTTCAGAAAGAGCCGGACTTGCCAACAGCCTCCTGTCATACTTCAGGACATCCTCCTGAAAGCTCTGTCGACAGGCCGTAGAACATGCGCGAGATCTTGATCGAGTAGTCCCTCGATGACGTGTTCCTGCGCATCAGGTGAAAACCTTCTTGATGTTCTGGTGCTTAGGCAGACGTCCCTACCATCACTTCATTGAGGGACCGAGTGAAAGCATCCCTGGAAAAAAATAAAACAAAAGGTAAAGTGGGGAGCATAGGCCATTAGGCTAAATGAAAAGTAAAAGTTTCTGACCATAGGCCGAAATAGAAAGGTAAGTTCTTGGCTAGCCTAGGCCCTACCATATAAATTAAAAATTGTACAGAGGGCTTAGATTTATGATTTATTTAAGCTTACCCCAAGAGTCGAAAACCTTCACTCCAAAAAGTTGCCACGCAGTGCGGATGATAACAAGCCTTCTCAATGCGGTGGTTAAATGCCTTCTCCAAGTGGTTCCTATCCGTGGTTAGGATTTTTCTCGGCTGGTAGTTGCGAGGCATGGGAACAATGTGCGAGGCACGAAGGATCTGAAAGAGATAAATGCATTAGAGGACATAATGAAATAGTGTTTATAGTTCATAATGAAAATATATTTTGACCTTCAAAAACCCATAATTTGTTAGTTTAGACACTCAAAACTTAGACAAGGTAATAAACAGTATTAATATTGTTCAGTTTAAAATTCTATTGTGCCTGACCAATAATAAATTTTAGAAAAATAAAAAATTCTTCTCCTTAGCTCTGTGTTCTGACCCGGACAAACAAAAAATCTTTCTTCCTAGCTCTGTGTTCTCGGACCGGACAAACCTGTCCGAGTCGAGAACACACAACATTTTTTTTTCCGGCCACCCACAAGGCGCAAATTTGGTTTAGGCATTCGTATTTTCACTGCATTTTATGCCAATATGGCTATTATTACATAACAAAATACCACAAGTTGATCACGCCATATTTCGTGGTGCATGGCACTAGGATTCTATCCTGATGCCGAAAAATTAAAATCCCGACCTCTTTAATCGAAATTCTTACCTGCTTACAAGCGAAGCATCGGCGGGGAGGTTTGCAAAATTGGCGTCTAGTTAGGACCGCCCCCTCCATCATACGTTCATAGCTCTGACGTCATCCTAGGCTCGATCGTCATTGGTTAATCAAGACTTCGTTCCGGGTCGAGACCTTGTCCGGGTCGTGTACACAGACGGGTCGTGTGGACACACCAGGACAGTAGTGCCAATAATATTCAGTAAAAAAAAGAAGGTATTGAGCTACAGGAGAGATTTTGTGCTTAAAAGCAAGCTTAACTAATCACCATCTTATGCTATAAGTTTCATTATGTAGATATCATAGCATTGTTTACAGCCGTTTTAAAATCCAGAATTCCGGGTCCGGGTCGAGACCGCGGGTTACGACCCGAACGGCGGGTGTGGTCTCAACCCGGACGATGTGTGGTCCACCAAAAAAACACGTAACCAATGTTTTATATTTTTTCTTCCTAAGAACATCACAAAACATGGACACTGAAAGGTGGAAAAAAACACTTGGTAGCAAAATATGAAGTAATAAAAAAAATATATATGATAAAAAAAAAAGGTAAACTGAATCCTTAAAAACTGGCTGCGGGATAATGCATGTTAAAAGTCCCTCAAGGGAGGGAGGGAACTTGATTCAGGTTTGCTTGTCGTTGGGTGGTACCAGTGATGACGGTGCGGACCCCCAAACCTGCTTCGGTCGACAACTCCGTCGACATCCCCGATCGGTTGGGAATGGAAGGGTCCTTCAGCAAGGCGATTTATCCTCAGGAAGTTCCAACGCATCCGACCGTCTTCCCTCAGGGAAAATGACCTTGGCACAACAGTGACAAGATCCTCAGACTCTTCCCCTGAAGGCACAAGCTGGACAGGACAAAGGCACACAACCTGGAAAAAAAAATGAAAAAAAAAATGACAAAAAAAAGAATGAATATGGAAATGAATGAATAAGGAATTTGGCTTTAAAACCAAGACTGGGGAATCAAAGGCCATTCAGCTAGGCTACATAAATTGGACAATTAAATAGAAAATTTCTTTAGACTGCTATGCAATAGATGAACATAATCTAGGCTTATGATAGGCTACAAATTGAAATATAAAAAAAAAGTACCTTAACCCTCTGGCTCCTCTGGACGATAAGGTAGGGTTGCAGCATCCTGCTCGAGCTCTTTCTGCATAAACTCATCTGAAATTCAGAGGAGTCGTCACACAGGCAGGATTGTCGGAGCCTCATCTCGATGCTGCTCGCCTCAATGGCTCAGAACTCGCCTCCGCTTTGCCCGCCTGTCGTGCCTCCTGCTCTCTCTTCTCTCTCTCTCTTCTCCTCCGACCTCCGACTTCTTCTCCTCTCTGGCTGGCTTTCTTCTTCTGCTTCTCTCGCAAGCTTGTCCAGGAGCCTCCTCATCCTCGTCAGGATGCAGGCGGGATCTTCTGCGCCCCCTGGCAGCAGGGCGTGGAGGAGCCTTCGGGTAGGGCTGACAAGCTTCGGAGTGACCGTCGAGAATTGGAGGAGATGAAGTGTTGGAGTTGGAAGTCTGCGAGGTTGGGGGTGCTGCTTCAGGAGTGCTAGCCGCTGAAGCAAAGAAGGCTGAAGCGACATCATACCTATTCAGATGGTCAGGGCTGAGGTTGGTCAGGCTCAATGAGATGGTGTCAGGGTGCGGCACAAGAGTTTGTGGCAAATCTTTCATATCATTCAGGAGGGGCTGCTCTGTGAATTCTGGCCCAGCAAAACGGCATCATCTGGAAGATGTTGCGTGTGACGGGAAAGATGCCAGTAGCGCGAAACCCATTGGTGATGTTGGTGACATTTAAAACTGTCCCAGGCCTGGCACGCCATCTCTGGCAACATATGTTCCTGATGGGGCACGTGAGTGTTGAGAGTTTGATTTGAATAGTCCTGAATGGATCGCAGGACACCCTTGAAGGGGCCAAAGACACTTACATCAAGGGCTGGAGTTTGGGCTGTAGTATGAGGTGGCAGCGTGACAATTACGATGCCATGCTGTATCGCCATACTCAGCCGCATGAATGCTCATGGGGACACTCAGCATTGTCCATTATCAGCAGTATCTTATTCTCCATTGAAGAATAAGACACCTATGGAGAATGCTCGAGTGGCTATGCACGAAACACTCATGGTCCATCCAACGTTAGCCTGGCAAGAGCACTGTGGTCGGAGTGTCCCTCTCTGAAAATGAGCAGCATCTTCTTTCGTTGCGATGATAAACACTGGAGGGAAACCATGCCCTGCAGCATTAACAATTCCACGAAAGTCATATGATTGCCTCTCTCCCGAGCAACCTGCGAAGAAAACAGGACGACTTTCTCACAAAAACAACCCTTAGCATGGCTTCATCACAGGGACAAGCCACTCTCATCCACAGTTGAAAATCCTGGCTGGCATGAAACGGTGTCGCTCGACAGGCTTCCACGTAAGCCTTGAAGAAGAACTTCAAACGTTTACGCGGTTGAAAGCCATCGCGCGCGCATTCGCAAGTTGACCATGCCCTCCCCCCTCCCCCCCCCCCCCGACTCCCTCTATCCTCACGTCTTGATGACGGCAATACTACCGTAATTACCAGTCACCGGGGTAGGCCATACCCTAACATCCTCCAGACATCAGAACAATAGACCGGAACTGACCAACAGCCTCTGCATACTGTACACGGACAATTTCTTCCTTGACAAACTCTCGTCGACAGCGCCGTAGAAACCTAAAGAACCAAATGACGCAGTGAGGATCATTGATCGAGTATTCCTCGAAATGAAGGGTGCACTAGGCATCAAGTGAAAACTTTGAGTCTGGTGCTCTAGGGACACACGAAACGTCCCTCCCATCAACTCTCCAGTGAACAACGAAGGAAACCGGTGAAAAGCATCCTGAAAAAAATAAAACACAAAGGTAAGGGCGGAAAACGAATAGGACCTATATATAGCTAAATGAAAAGTAAAGTTACCTACCAATAGCACTGAAATAGAAAGGTAAGTTACATTGGCTAGCTAGGCCTCAACATAAAATTAAAGTTTTAAGAACGGGCTATAGAAATTTCAGATTTGATTAAGCTTACCCCAAGAGTCGCAAACACCCTTCACTCCAAAAAGGTGTATGCAACGCAGTGCGGATGCTACAGCCTGTCTCAATGCGGTGGTTAAAATGCCTTCACCACAAGTTGGTCTATCCGTGGAGGATGTTTATTAATCGGCTGGTAGTTGCGAGGGGAAATGGGAACCATGGCTGCGAGGGCACGAAAGGTAATCTGAAAGAGAATAAATGGCCAAAATTCAGAGGACATAATGGAATATTGGTTTATAAGTTCATAATGAAAATATATTTTGACCTTCAAAAACCCAAAATTTGTGAGTTTAGACAAATCAATAAAACTTCTATACAAGGTTTAATAAACAGTATAAGACTTGTTCCATGTTAAATTCTATTGCCTGACCAATTAATAAAATTTTAGAAAATAAAAAGTCTATCTCCTAGCTCTGTGTTCTCGACCGGACAAAAACAAAAAATCATTCTTCGCATAAGCTCTCGTGTTAGAGTGATGAGGAGTATACACCTCCACCGACCGGACAAACCTCGTCCGAGTCGAGACCCACACCACATTTTTTTCCGGCACCCCACACGGCGCAAATTGGTTTAGGCACTTCGTATGTTTCATGATTTTATCGCAAATACTGGCTAGATTTTACATACAACAATATACCAACAGTTGATCACGCCATATTCGGGTGGTCATGGCACAATATATCACCAGATGCCGAAAATATTAAAAATCCCACGACCTCTTTAAAATCGAAATTACGCGTACCTTGCTTACAGCGGAAACATAGGCGGGGAGGTTTTGCCAAATGGCGTCTATAGGACAGCCATCCTAATACGGCATAGCTCTGACGTCAATTCTAGGCTCGATCGTGCCCTGGTTATAATCAAGACTGTCCGGGTCCACCGAGACCCTTGTTCCGGGTCGTGTAACAACGACCCCTCACCAGTGGGTACACTGCAGTGGACTGTAGCTAGGTAAATCTATGCTTGGGTGGGCACCCTGGGCGGGCACAGCTCGAAGTAGGAGTGGGCACTAGCTGAGCCGAACAAAAGCCCATAAAGCAGCTGAGGAGTATTAGGGGGGGCCTGGGGACTACATTCACTTTAACAGTCCAAGACCAGCCCCTCTGCCATATTTCGCATTATTACCAATATCAAAGAGGAGGTTTATCCTGATGTCGCTACTGGACTATGGAAGGTTATTAGAGTTATTCTAGGAAGTGTGTGTTGAGTACCGTAGGGTAGTCATCAGTTGCTGATCGGACGAACGAAATAAAAACAGTCATGGACAAAAATATGAAATAATATATTACCACTATTTATACACAAAATAGACAAATAACATAATTGATATGAAACAAAAAAAATGGCAGATTTTTAAAGAGGTAGGCAAATAAAATAAAAAATTTCCACTGAGAACAGGAAAATACCTCACTTAAGCAGAATTTCTGTTCTTGTGTTCACTCAGAAAACTATCACACAAATTCTTCCTCACATCTAAGGCTTTAACTCGCCTAGCTTTCAATTGCACAAACACAGCAAGATTAACCTAAATCTCTCATTTGGCCAATTGTGATTTCTCAGTGTAGTTTTGATTAAATTTCAGAGCAGAAAAGCTTCCTCTGTGAAGCTGATGGACACAGGAATACTACTAAATTTGCCAGCTTAGAATGACTCAGGACAATGCACTCTTCATATGGACCAGAAATTCTCACTAAATCTAAACAGTGAGTTTGGGCTTTTCATTGTAACTTACATCTTTACTAGCTCTTTCTAACATGCGTTTTAAAGAGTGCAGCTCATGGTTAAGAATCTTCCTCATTAGACGAAATGCATGAAATAAGTCCAGACAATTTCTCAAAAGATAAAAAGAACTCCTTACTTTAGGGATTCAGTTGCCTGTAATGCTGTCATAAGTTCACTATGCTTCATATTGAAAGCGCACATCTTGTCATTTCTGTTAAATATGATCTAGAATAGGATAGAATTAGTTAATTACGTGTTGAATCCTGAACAACTGAAATCCGAGTGTGGCTCCCTGACTGTTTCAAATATAATACAGGAGGAAACAACAAAATCCTGCAAATTTTGTAGACGTTTCCGTTTCGTGGTGATCTACACATTCTACCCCCACTCTGAAGTATCAAACCTGAGCTGCTGAGTTTCTCTCAACGCATCCCACCAAAGCTCAGAGAGGCTTGGGCTGGACGCATTTCTTCAAGGTGGGCTCTTACAGCTTTCAAATTAATTCTACAGCTTTTACCATGTCAAGATTGGCGGATTTGTTAGCAAATTTGATAAGCTGATTTATCCTACAAAGATATGTGTTCATAGAAGGCAGCTTCATAGCAAAACCCAGCATCTATTGACCTAAAAGTCTTGTGCATCAATAGCTCTGTCAGCATATGCAGTCATTTGCTAAACCTTCTCGAAACACGAGCCATGAGCAAATGCGGTTTGGTTGTTATTCTCGCAGCCACGCTTTCATATTTTGAAATAGTATATGACAATAGTGAGTATACTGGTCACACTTTTTGCAAAAAGTACTAGTCACCAAACGGGTTTGCTAGCTGTCAGACACGCACATGGACAGTTTGCTGAACTCGCCAAGCATTACCCTCTCTCTCTCTCCTGAATCACTTTATAGCACTGATGGTCATCGCGGCCAATGTGGTGGAGGCGGGTACGGAGCGTGAAGGTAGTGTACGTTAGCCTCCACGTGTGTAGCCTACATCTGATGAGTCACGACCACGTCGCAGCTTTTGATCAGTTCACGTGCACTTGGGCACAACTTAAAACCCTTATTTGATATATTTTCGTGCCTTTTTTCTTTGAAATGGACAATGTTTAGAATGAATGTTCAACAGTGTAAGAACGCTATTGGCAAAACTTTGACAAAAACTAATATTCGTTAGACATCTGTCTATTCATGGTTGTTCATGCTCGCTGAGCCAGAGGAATGATCTTTTATAATGCACATAAGAACTTCAATATTTCGGGTTTTACGTTAAATAACTCTTTCTAGTTTATCTCCTATCAGAAGAGTAAATTTTGAAATGTTACCCCACCAACAATTCCCCTCACCACATAACACCACCCGCTATATCCACCCACACTAAACGGCCCATCCCCTGTCCCCCCACCAGCCCGAACACCATCCCTCCGCCCACCATCAAACACCCACCACTCCCCCACCACTAAAACACCCATGTGCACCCCCCTTCCCCCAAACACTAAAAAAGCATACTCCCTTCAACACACTAAAAAGCATCCCCCTATCACCCCAATACAACTACCATCCCCTTCCCACATCAACACCGACACCAATCCCCTTCCCCCCACACCACACCTCATCCCATCTCCCCCACCACAACCACCACCCACTCACCACCCACTAACACCCACCCGCAACTCTCCCCCATCACTAACAACCATCCCTCCTCAACTACCAACACCCACCCCTTCCCCCAACACCACACAACACCCCCCACACAAATTTGACGTGTCCATTACCTTACCCCCAACGCACCAAAGTCCGTCGACACACCAAATTTCTTACACATTTCGCGCTAATGTGACATCGTGTGCAAACTTCTGGAAAAGCCAACAGCTTTCTGCTGCACACATTAAGGATGCATGGGTTATACCATATCGCAAAAAAAAATCTTATCAGAGGAAAACACACCAAATTCTTTCAAGTACTATGTTTTATTGCCTAGGTTTAAGTGTAGTTCTCTTAGCGCGGGAGGAAGGGCAACGGCCTGGGATGAAGTAACCGAATCCATGGTGGCCGTCGTCTGACCAGTTTCCAGCAAGCTTTTCTAAGCTCGCGGAATTTACAGATTTTGATTGTGTATTATTAAAAGAACGGCGATGAGATTGCAAAAAAGTGACAACAATGTGGATACACTCGCTATCTGGCTATAACTCTAACACATTAATAAATCAGAAGATGAAAATGGTCTGGACGAATTACTATTAAGCAATTCATTATGAGGGCCCATTTTAGCCCCAGTGTTGTGGGCATTTTGCCCCAACCAGTTGTAGCTACAAATGGACCACTGCATGTTATTTATTATTTTTCTGGCCTTTCCATGTACCCTGATGGATAAAGATCTACAAGAAACACACAACTGTTCTTTAAAATATATGCACAAGTTTTGCAAAAAACTTTAGACTACCTTAAGTGTTGCATATTTTTCCCCACCTTACCCTCACACACACATGAAATTAAATAAGAAACACATGAAAACAGAAAACATTAAGAAATTTAACACATAATTTGATAACAATTAACATGTCCTCAATTACTAAAAAGAAAAGATCATCACTACACCACAGCAACAGTGCATTTTTCCAGCAGTATTACGTTTACATGTACTTTTACACTTTTTTCAAATTTGACAGCATTTTCAGCATTACATTATACTATACTAAAAAAAAGTATATATGATAAACAGTTAGATGATAGAAAAATCATCATCCGTAATTCTAACGCTCCACGCACACATTTCAAGAAAAAGAGAAAGCATAATCAATGTAAATATCAGAGCAGGGACACGACTGAATATAGCCTCAGTAAACACAAACCACACAAACAACACACCACAAACACCAACACACACCACACACAACACACACATTAACAGAAATTAACGATTACTGAGAGCCAAGAAACAGGAATATATAGGTATAGGAGATACGAAGCACCGATGTGAAGTTCTGAGGCAGTGGCAGTTGGGGAGGGTCAATATAATGTTATGGAGGGAGGAAACAGAAAACCCAGAAAAAGAGAGGTGGTGTAATGGTGTTAAAATGGAAGGATTGTGGTAGGAGGAAATGTGGAGAAAGGAGAAGGAGTGGCACAGAGGTGTTGAAGGTAGAGGAGTGGTGATGAAAAAAGGAAGGACAAAATAATAAGAGAATTAGTAATCGTATACGAGTCACACATAAGATAAATTACCTGGGGAAATAGGAGAGAGGAGTACGGAGACATGATAAGAGACGAAAGCAAATAGTTTTAAAGATTTACGATGGAAAATAGTGAGAAATAAATTTTGATGGAGATTTTAACGGCAAAAGAAACGTTTGCTGGAAGAAATGGCGATACTGAAGGAGGAGAAACGCATTGGGTAGGTAGATGTTTGGATGTGGTAATGAAAAAACATACCATGACTCAGTGGATATTAAAAGAGAACACAAGATCAGAGGTAGCGAAGAACCATTCAAGACTCAGACCTTACTATTGACGAAAAAGAACGGAAGTGTAATAAGTATAATGATTTATCAGTGACCCACTGGGAAAGATAGCGACTGTAAACTTATTGAATTTGAAATAAATGTATAAGCAAACAGGAGGGGAGAAAAGCACGAAAATAAAAAAAGGAAGATAACAATATGGAAAAGCTAGACTCTTTCAGCGGATAATTACGAACATCTTCGGAAGAGACCCGAAACTGGTTAGTAATTCCACTGACCAGGCACGAGTCCCAGAAAAAGAGGGATGAGTTATCAGACCAGAATTTACACCGAAGGAATAAATAGTTATGTTCACCAAAGGATAGTTATCAGAGAAAAGAAAAAAAAAAGAAGGGTTTACAGGAAAATGTGAATTAGCAAGACTGTAGAAAGAGGAAAAAAAGTAGAATAGTTGGAGGAAAAAAAGGTTTTGGTAGCAAACCTTTGGGAGGAAGTACAAAACAACTAGAAATGAATATGTAAAGAATCCGAAGAGAAGAAGAAAAAGTAACTAATGAGAGAAATAATTATTAACAACATTAAGAAATGAAACCGAAACTTTCTATTAGATATATTAAATGGAAAAACATGAAAAAACAAGGAAGGACTAGATAAGCTGAGGTAGAAGGCCACATAGTGTATGAAGATCGATCTATAACAGGCCGAGTGATGATAAGTGGTCTTTACAGACATGTATTACAATGAGAAAGTGAATTTAAAAACGAAAAAAGATAAAGCAAAAGAAATATAAGGAAACATAAAAAGATAGAGTAATAGAAGTAACATAAGGTAGGAAAAGTCAAGATGTGAGAAAAGCCCGGGTCCAGATGGAGTGTGAACTGGAATAGAAAAAGAGTGCAGTACACCTAGCAGGAAAAAATTAATATTGTAATTGAGAGTTCAAATCAGGAGAGCAGAGTTCCCACGCATTAGATTGGACACAAGAGCAAATATTGTGCCAATTCACAAAGGAAGGTGACAAAGCTAGAACCACTAAATTTACAGGCCAGTATCATTAACAAGTGTAAGTGGCAAAAATGTGTGAAAAAATGGTGAAGGACAGCTGGCTTGAAATATTTGGCAGAGATAAACATCACTCGCAGGTGGCCATAGTTGGATTTTAGAAGGAAGGAAGTGGCTCCATTGTACAAAAAATTTATTGAGCTTTTACCGAGAGTGCTCGATTGAAAAAGGAAAAGAGAAGGCGTGGGGGTCGATTGTATACTGGACCTAAAGTGTTCTACTTAGGCATTGACAAGGTTGATGATTTTCGTAATTTTATGGACTAACAACAGAACGTTTTATACTATTAATGGAAGATCTCAGGAGCCCGTGAAGGGGTTAAACCAATGTCCGTTCAGCGTTAATCCCACGTATAAGTAAAAACACTGGCAAAAGGCCGTCGCCTCTCCCGCCTCCTCTTCACTTCGCTTACTTTCAATTTTGTATTGATTTCCCTATGGTTGGTGGTGTTGTTTATCACGTAACAGTGGTAGTGACAGAAGTAGTAGTAGTAGTAGTAGTAGTCTAGTGTACAAGTAGAAAGTAGTAGTCAGTAGTACTGTAGTGTAATAGTCAGTAACAGTAGTAGTCAGTATTTAGTAGAAGTACCGTAGATAACACTATCCGTAAACAATCCTGGGCCAACTGAATGGCGCCCAGCCGCCCTTATTACGAATTATAGCATCATACTGATTTTGAGTGCACACCACATGAAGGTGATACACAGTAGCCAGAGTAGTTTATATCATGACTGTATAATCTACCCTGTTTCAGCGTAGTTTTATACTTTGTATCTGCAAGATATACGGTTTTCAAATTTCACTACTCGTTTTTTTTTTTCGGGCGACGACGAACGGCGGCGTAGCGGAGGACAATCAGAACATAAACACTACATAAGAACGAACATTATAGAAACGTAAAGGAAGCACAAGAGCATGAGACCTACACTGGGTAGTTCTTGTCACCTACAACTACCTACATCCAGACTGTCCTCCATCATGACACCTGTCCAGCCCTCTTAAAGCTCCCAAATGACTCCGCACTAAACTTATGCCTGTCTACTCAGTCCATTCCAATCAGTCACCACCTCTTGTGAAAACCAGTTTTTCCACTATATTTCCTTTCTAAAAATCTACGCCCTTCCAGCTTGAATCCATTACTTCTTGTTCTACCCTGGTTAATTAAAAGCCGTAAGAACTTTTCCTACCTCTCCTTTATTAAGTCCCTTTATCCACTTAAAAACACTAGCTGGCGATCTTAGTGTAGCCCGTTACCAAAGTCGCCACTCGGTTTTATTTTTGTAATTTGTTCATTTATAGCCATAATACGATACAGATGAAGACACAAAATTACACAGACTCTCCAGATAGCCCCTTCTAACTTTCCTGAAATCATGGATGTAGAAATGTAAGTATTAACGCCACCAGACGTCTGTAAATAAAAAAGAAATGTTGTCCTGGCGACTTTAGTGTTATCTACGGTAGTAGTAGAAGTTGTATTAGTATTAGTAGTAGATTATGAAGAAAATTATGGAAATCAAAGCAATAATAGATAAAAACTGATGCAAGCGCGATTCAATGTTCTTTTCCTACTATTCTCCTCCTCCATTCTCCTCCCCACCTTGCTTCTCCTCTTCCTCCTCTTCTTTGTCCTTGTGCGTGTGCTGTGCGTGTGTCTTCTACTACTACTACTACTACTACTACTACTACAACAAGCAGGGAAACAAAGATAGTGTTGAAGAAAACATGATAAGCTTAATGTGGTCCGGTTTTTCCCTTGTTTATCACTTTCATGCGTGTGTGTGTGTGTGTGTATGTGCGTGTACACACACACATACACGAAAAAGTGGTAAACAAGGGACAACCCGGATCACAAGCTTCTCATGTATATTTTCTTAACACTATATTTGTTATCGAAATTATAAAACGCAAAAAGAAACGGTTAGAAGATTAATGCAAAACACATCAAAAATTACTAGTAGAAAAACAGTTTCGTCCACCAAAATGAATTCGGTGTCAAACTGGAATAATACCAGTCTCTCCAAACCATCACTTATAGGGTATCATTACCTAACTTTTCCCTCCGTTGATATTACCTAAAAAAAACAACTAATAAATGTTATATATTCCTCCAGTTAAACTTATACCCAGTGTGACATTACCACTACCTCGGGAACGCTTGGCAGGCAGGGAAGGTGTCACAGCAGAGAGCGAGAAGCAAATACAATTCAACTGCATTTATAACATACATAGCCGTGAATTTCCATATATCTCCAGACTCACACGCACACACACACACACACACACACACACACACACATTAGGGAGTAAATTCAACTAAGAAATGCAGTCTGAAGCAAAGCATGTCCTGTTCGCTAGGACACCTCACACCCTGTCCAAGCCAAACCTCGAAATTAGGACGAGTCTTAGCGATTTAGGATGCGCTCGAAATTATTTAGGACGCCGGCCGCCATATTTAAGACTCGAGCGAGTCTAAGACGAATCCTAAATCTTTATAAGTATGGGCCCTGCCGCCCAGACGGATGCGGAAGGGCAAGAGGCCCGCTCACTTCGCCTCGGCATGGGGCCACCCGAAGAAGGGCCGCAGACGTGGTGAGCGAAGGAAGCCGCGCAGCCAGCAGGGGAGGCCTCGGAGAGCCAGGATGAAGGAGACGTCCCCATACCTGCCTCTGTTGCGCTACCAAGAGGATGCCGAGCGCAGTGGGTGGCCTCCGCCGTAGCTGTGGCAGGTGGCGGTAACGGCCTGTTATTATGGTGGAGGGAGGCACCGACGTGCCTTCTACCAAACAGGCGACACAGCGCGTTGCTGTTAAGTCCTGCCGCACCTTCACCGGGCGCTTTACAGTGGAGGGCATGGTCCATCGGAAGGGTCGTGGCGCCTTTTTCCACCGCGAGACTAGAGCAGTGGGAACAGGGGGAGCTGTGGCTGTGGGGTGTCCAGTGGAGTGTGGTCTCCTGGATTGTGGTCACCTCTGAGGCGGGCCCAGGGTGGAGGAAGTCCCTGTGGTTCAGGTAGCCTGTGGTTGAGGTAGCAGCTCGGTGTTCCTGCTGGAGGTGTCTCGCGGGCGGGGGAAGAGGAGTGCTGCCTGGTGTGACCTTCCAACAATGTAGGGGCGGATGGGGGGTGGCGATGTAAGGTCTTGCAGCTCATGCGTGTGAACCACGCATGGTTTCACGCATGGAACAGGTTTCCGCAGAAGCTGGTGGTGGCTTTGTGTGTGGTAGATGTAGCGGTGAAGAGAGGTTGTGGTGGGGTGATGTAGTGTGTGGTGGAGGTTACGCACGGAGTGTGGCGTGCCTGCAGAGGTTGTGGTGGAGGTAGGGGTAGGGTGGAGGCTGTTGGGGTGGTGGTGGGTGTTGTGGTGGAGGTGGTGATGTGGAGTGAGACCTGCATGTGATCTACTCCAGGTTGTTGTCGTGGAAGAATTATGTAATGGATGCATGACCATGAGGAATATTATTGTTGTTTGTACATGTATTATGTTCTGTATTTTTCTTGAGTGCTAATTAAGTTGTGGGTGTCTTTTGACCGAGGCGGTCAAGTTGAAAGAGGGGATAATGTTACGTATAACGTAATGCATGATGTGGTGGTGGAGGTAGCGATGGTGGGGAAGGCATGTGGTGGTGGTGAAATGCCCGGAGATTCGGAAGAGACAGGATGGAAATTCCTATCATATAATTCCCGGGTTATGTATTTAAGAAGGAAAAAGGTTTTTCCTATCAATTAAGGTCAATTTAATCTTTTTGTTTCTCGTGAAATTTATCTTCTTTCTTTCTATCTCCCACTTCTATCTCCCCCCCCTCCCTCCCCCATACACTCCCGGATACGAGTCAAAATGCGTGGGACATTTAATTCGCGATCATGGGTAACTAGTAGATTCAAAACTTTCATCCTCCCCTCCCCTTCTATCAGATCAAGGAACACTCTTAGATTCTTAACGTCCTTCAAATAGTCACCATAGTGAAAGATCAGTCATACATGAGTGGGTTTTGTCGTGGTATTCGCTAAATTGAGAGTCGACCAAATTTTTATCCCGTCTTACCATACCTCGTCGCTCTGAAACACATGTTCGAAGGCTACCCCCGAAGGGAGGATATCTTTCCCTGGATATTAGAGTAAAAATATTAATTCTTCTATATCAAAGTTAAAGAACTGTATTATAGGCACCATTTCATATATATACTTGTTTCATTAGTTAATTTAGAGTCATTCGAGGTCTGTTAATCCCTTCAGGGGAGGCCGTTTCATAGGATCCGAACATTCCCTTTTTCCCGCCTCCATCCCAACCTCGCCTTAGTTACCTCGAGGGGCCAGTCTCTCATTCACTTCACTACAGGTAAGACCTCAGAAACCCTCGCTCCTTTTTCCCCCCCCCCCCCCCATCCTTGTTATGATATATCTTTTCTATATTCTCATATATAGGTACATTTGTTCAGTTTCACTAACGCATAGGAGGCCTGCCCATCCTTATAAGTTTATTAACGGAGTCTCCATTCACTTCACTAAGCTCAGACGGACGTCTCAGTCTGACGAAAAACCCCGTCACATGGTTTTAAATGAAACGCAAACAACATTCTTACTCTTATATTCCCCCTTATATTCTCCATTATACCTATAAGGTTTTAAGCGGATGTTACATACGTAAATGATAATTCATTAATAGGATTCGTGAGGGAGGTTATGCTTTCAAAAAGCTTTCCTGTATCAGAAATTTGGGAAACTTTCCTGTATCAATTGGAGAGCTTTTCCTGGGGTTTGATTGGAAGAGTTTTTCTGTGTCAGATTGGAGAGTTTTCCTGTGCCGGGTAGAGAGCTTGCCCGTTCTAGATTAGAGTTTATATATGTATCTAAGATCTCAAACAGAGAAATGAATATTTCATGATGAATAAATAGGATGATGTTTCAAATATAGTTCTTGTGTTTATTGCAAAAACCCCAGGTGATTATTCCGCGTGTTAGGATAATACTTCCCCACATTTCCCAAAAAGAGTTTTCAGCCTTACTCGGTGAAATTCTAAGTATCAACCCCGACTACCAAAATAAATCTATATATATATATTAAAAACGTGCTCAGGAAGTAAACCATAGAACTACTTGCCTGAGCTGGTGGCAGCATTTCCCCTTACTCCTTAACTCCTACCCCTTCCCCTTAACCTTAACTCCTACCCCTTCCCCTTAATTCATTCCCATTTCAGTACTCCCCGCAGCGAGAAGTGTTTCGTACTATAATTAAATAGTGAAGTCATAAGACAAATTTCAATTCTCAATTCAGTTATAATCAATGTAGAATTCTAACCAATTAATTTCATTCAATATAAAAATAACAGCAACGACCTATAAAAACCCCGGCACCACACTGGTGGCAGCGGTGGATAGTATTTCCTACAATAACAGCAACAGAATCTCACCTGGGAAAATAGCTAGATAGTCAATTTCGGTAAATTTTCATACAGTAGTCGATCATTATAGTAGGTTCATTAGAGCTTTCCCCCTATAAACCAAACACCCTACACACATGAACCATGACCATGTGGCAGTGAGCTGTAAGAAGCGAGCCGATACAGCCGTCTCAGCCGTCGCCGCCACAGCCAGACGTCCGTCTGAGCCTGTAGTGAAGTGAATGAGAGACTCCGTTAATAACACTTATAAGGATGGGGCAGGCCTCCTATGCGTTAGTGAAACTGAACAACTGTACCTATATATGAGAATATAGATAGATATATCATAACAAGGAGGGGGGAGGGGGAAATAGGAGCGAGTTACTGAGGTCTTACCTGTAGTGAAGTGAATGAGAGACTGGCTCCCTCGAGGTAACTAAGGCGAGGTTGGGATGAGAGGCGGGAAAAAGGGGAATGTTCGGATCCTATGAAACGGCCTCTCCTGAAGGGATTATCAGACCTCGAATGACTCTAATTAACTAATGAAACAAGTATACATATGAAATGGCTGCCTATAATACAGTGCCTATAATACAGTGGGTGGAGGCGTGTGGGTGCCTAGTGGGGCAACCTTGAACTGAGAGGCGAGGCAGCGCGGGGTGGGTGGCTGCCCAGGTGGGAGGCGGGGATGGGTGCCAGAGGTGGCGGGCTGGCGGGCTGGCAGTGGCACAAGAGGAGAGAGAGAGAGTTGAGGCCTGGTCGAGTGCGGTTGTAGGGGAGAGCGGGCAGGTTGCATCGAAGGTAGGTTGCATCATTGCCTCCAACTCGCATGTTATCACACGTTATACTCAGTTATACACAAGGTAGCAACACGCAACCAGCACACACACGAGTTATACTCAGTGATTATAACTCGCATGTTATGATAACATGCGAGTTAGAGGCAATGATGCAACCTACCCTCGATGCACCCTGCCCCGCTCTCCCCTACGTGGCGCACCAGAGAGGGGACTGTGGTGGTTGTTGTGGTGGTGGAAGGGGACTGTGTGTGGTTGTAGTGGAATGAACAGTGACTGTAGTGTACGCAGTGTAGCTTTCCGACCGTTTACAAGCGACGGGAAGCTAGCTGTGTACTATGTACTGTGTACTGTGTGTACTGTCTGTACTTTGTAGTGTGTGTGGCTTGTTCATTAAACCAAGAAATGCCTCAGTGTCTTCCTTCGTCTTTGTGTGTTGACCTCGTGATATATCCTACCTCGCCTCACCCTGACACGCCGATCGCCTGAAGAAGGCGCTGTAGGAGTCTCCTGCAGTGGTTATTGTAACGTAACACCTCTTTCTGTACAGCCTTCAGCCTGAGACACCTGTGGTGGTGTGGTAAGGTCCAGGAGAGGAATAGAGCGTAACAATAGCAAACATACAAGTTTTGCCGCTCAAGCTAGGAACATCAACACGTAGATTCAGACGGTATGTATGGATGACGAGAATGCGGACAAGATTTTAGATGTCGCTGCGGGAATTTAATTATTCATGAGCTCCTACTTCCATATGTAGCTGTATACAACTATACATGCCATCAAAATATCATAACTAGTACGCCTAACTGAAAACAGTATTATTTGCATATGATCTTCATGTTATGAATACTGAATGAGATGAGAATTAATGGAAAACATAAACATTTACGGGGTCATGTCAGATAAGAATGTATACATGCGCCCGCTCTGATTCGCCAGGATCTTGAAGACTCCACCCACACCTGAAAAAGTTAAAGTTTTACTTTTCTGAGAGGTGAAAAGTGACTCATGTCCTACAGTAGTGCAGTCTAAAGAGTAAAAAAAAAGTGGGAGGAGCTACAAAGAGTAAAATTCTACTCTTTCCCTGCCGCCAGAACATACGCTTCTGATATATAACCTTTCTGGGCTTAGAGCGGCTATCACACGGTGCGTTTCGTCGGACTGTTTCGTCGAACTTGCCATTTGGTTGGACTGTTTGGTCGAACTTCGAGGGTCATTTCACCGAACATGTTCGATGAAATGGTTTTGTGAAATTATACAAAATGTTGCACATTTCGTCGAACATACTCTGCTGTCAAAATAAGTCTATACTTTTTCTGTAAGTTGTAAATAGTGTTAGCAATTATTAAGCATTGAAATGAACACCATCATATAATACGTTACAGTAAAATTAATACATATCAGTCTATATTATATATGTGATAGATTTTCAGAAATATGAAGTTGATTTGATGTTTGTGTTTACATTTTGCGGTAAAATGATTACTAGTAGAATTATAGAATATGAGATCTGAGAAGATAACGGGGAGAGAATGGAAATGATGCGTGTGGTTTTGACTGAAATGGGATGTGAAATGAATGAGGTGGTTGAAAGGACAGGAAGAGAATGGATGTTATTGCAGCTGGGACATGTGTGATGAGACAAGGGGCGGATGATTGAGACTGAAAGAGTTTGGAAAGAATGTGGTGTATGGCAAATAGACAATAAAACTGCAGGCTTGTATGTAGTTTTGTTTTCTTCTGTTTCCCTTTTGTGTGTTTTTTTTTTATTCTACAGGAGCAGCCGGTTCAAAGGCCTGGCCTATGAAGAAAAGGTCACCTGTAATATCAAAATCAGGTAAAAATGGACAAGGACTGCGCGGTCCTTTTCTGAGACAATGACTACATATGGTATTATTTTACACTATGACCGAAATTCCCTACACAATTTGGCGTGTGGTTTCTAGGAAACATTATCTCTATGAGCTTCCATCGCAATCATTACTTTGGAGATAATGCCATGTGTTCATGGCATAATGACAATTCCGGCAAATTGTCATAGGGAGGCGAGACAAGAGTTTACGTCCACCACACTCTTCTTCCTCTTGTGACCTGCATCGCCCGATCTGTTCTTTCCTTGCCTCGGACACTTTTTTAATGCAGATTTGGCTTTAGTTAGGAGGTTAAAGCGTGGGACTAGGTTAGGTTAGGTTAGATTAGCGAGTCTAAAGGTGGGGTTAGGTAATTTTATTTTCATATCTCATATACACTCCTTCCTATTAAAAATGTCTTATATCTCCGAAAGTAGTGATTTGCGACGGAAGTTCATAAAGAAAATGTTTTTTAGAATCTATTAAGGTGAACAGAAACCACACTCCCAATTGTGAAGGTAATTTCGGTCCTAGTGTAAACATTTACCCTAAGGTAAGGTAAGGTTAGGTTAGGTTAGGTTAGGTTAGGTTAGGTTAGGTTCAGGTTAGGTTAGGTTAGGTTAGGTTAGGTAAGGTAGCCACGGGTGCGCCTCCGAAAGAAAAACAATGCAGGTCACAAGAAGAGGAAGAGGGAGGCATTTTTGTAAACAAGGAAACTTATTCTTCCTCCCACCTAAAATGTTCATATCTCCGAAACTATTGATTTGCGACGGAAAGCTCAAGGAGAAAATGTCTCTTAGAATACAATAAGGTAAACAAAAACCATGTTCCCAATTGTGTAGGGAAGTTTGGTGCCATCGTAAAAATTTACCATTTTTATTTTCCGGAAACCTGTTAGTTTTTTTTTTCCCACCAAATCCTAGGGTCACTTTTTCATTGATAACAATGTATCTCCATCAGAAAAAGCTGTAAAACTTGGCCAGGAATAATAGTCAGGGGCGGCATTTTGGAACACTACTAAACCATCTTAGGGGACTAAGACCAACTTAGCGCTAGTTGGACATTTTTGGAAGCAAAGTTCGCTCCGCCCAAGACAGTGCAGCGAGTGTAAACTAAGGCAGGGTTGGGGTCGTCTTAGCCCGCAATTTTCTCCGTCACCATAACAACTGGTTATATTATTGGTTATATATTTATATATTTTAGACTGTATATAGTATATTAGGCTGTATAATACACTATGTATATATATATAGGTGGGGCTATATATATACTATATATATAGGGTGGGAATTCTGCGAGAAAAGGGGGAAGAAAGAGGAGGGAGAAGACATATAGAAAAAAAAAAAGGAGACACGAAGAGAGAAGAGGAGAGAGAGAAGAGAGAGAGAGAGAGAGAAGACTCCCTCGGCGTGTACACTGCATGTGACTAGGCAGAAAACAATCTGCAACTCAAGGAGAAGGAAGAGGAGGAGAAGAAATGAAGAAATAAAAAGAGAGAGAGAGAGAGAGAGAGAGAGAGAGAGAGAGAGAGTCCCTCGGCGTGTACACTGCACTGTGGACTAGCAGAAATACATATCTGGCAACTCAAGGAGAAGGAAGAGGAGGGAGAAAAATAATAGAAGAAAAAAAAGAGAGAGAGAGAGAGAGAGAGAGGAGAGAGTAGAGAGAGAGAGAGAGAGAGGAAGAGAGAAGAGAGAGAGAGAGAGAGAAGAGAGAGAGAGATTGGGGAGAAATAAGAGGGGGCGAGGAGGCAAAGAAGGTTGGTTTTTGCCCCAAAGATCCCGAAAATTTTCAAATTTCGGCCGTTCAATGGTTAGGGCTAAGAGGTTGTTTGCCCCTCAAAGGCCCCCAGTGTTCGAAACCAGATTGCGGAATGTCGAAGCTGGCCCCGCTGAGGTTTAGGAGGGTGCCCCTTACCCCCTGCGAGAATCTTAAATCCCGAAACTCCCCCCTGGAGGGTTGGAGGGGTGGGGTTTTATGCATATTAAAAACCTTATAATTCTAAATTTATATTTTTTTAATATAGAAATTATATTTATATATATATATATTATATATATATATATATATATATAAAATTTTATTATAATATTAATATTAAAGGTACGCATGCAGAAAGATATATCACATTATATAAGCAAAAAAAATCTTAATGTAGGGCGGTTAGGATCGACGCGCAGTTCTCGTCCATAAACCATTTACCCACATGAACGCGTCTTCATATGTCGCCGTTTCTTCTAACAATCACCTCCTCCCTTTTCATCACCATACTACGTATATATATGCCCCAAAGTTAAAACATTACAAAAATCTCCGGCTCCACTGTTGTGTTGTTGGGTTGAAGGGGCGTGTAGCTGTGGTGCCACAGCCTCTAGTGCCCCGAAGGTGCAGGATGCAAATGAATCACAGGTTGATCCTGTGCAGTTGGCCGACTTCTGTAGAAGGTCCTGTGTCTTGGGATTTTGAAGGCCAAGCAGGTTGAGGCCACCAAGAGGTCGGCTAGAGTTGGTCTGCGGAGGAGAGTGGATATAGTGTGAGGATGCCGTGGGTGGGAGTGGTGGGAGGACATTGCAGGAGGGGTTTCAGGTGTGTCAGGTATGTGGGCCAGGGGCAGTGAGGTCATTGTATGCCCAGTTTGTGTAGGTGGGCGTTGAGGCGGGTGTGGCCAATCCGGAGTCGGGTGACTGCGGTGCCCAGGGCACGGCTGGGGGAGTTGGGTCCACCAGTGGTGTCGTGTTTTCATGTCGTATTCTTTCCAAGTGAAGTGTACCTACTGTAAGGCGTCAGTCAGCTCTGTGTCCCAGTGTCGGTTGCATGTAGTCTGAAGGTTAGTCAGTGAATCAGTCAGGTCTGGGGGTCATGTCTAGGAGAAGGGAGGGAGTGTCCCTCTGCTGCCGCCCTGTCGGCCACAGTGTTGCCCCTGACCCCCAATGTGGGAGGGCACCCACTGAAGGTAAATGAGAGGGGCCAGAGGAGGATAAGTGAAGCAAGAGGTGGTGGATGTGAAAGCAAAGGGCGTGGTGAGTGTGAGGGCGGTGACGACGGAGAAGTTGGGAGGGCTGTGAGGGAGTCAGTGAAGATGGTTACAGCACAGGAGGGGGGCACGGTGGGGGCATACTTGTGCCCTCCCTAATGGCAAAGAGTTCTGCCGTGAGGATGGAGGCAGTGGGTGGCAACCTCCAGGCGGTGGCAAGTGACCTGGCCGGGATGAACATGGCCGCACCGACGGATGGAGGGGCTGGCAAACGGGAGCCGTCGGTGTAAATGTGGAGGGAGTTATTGTAGCGGTGTGTAGGAGGGAGTAAAAAAGGTACCTCCCTGCACCGGACAGGCAGCCTTGGACCATGTGTAGGTGTGTGAAGGGACAGAGAAATTAGAGAAGAGAGAGGAAACCAAGGGCCCAGGGGAGAGGTCTTCTCCAGAGTGCGAAAGGAGGGGGAGTCACCCGGATAGAAGCAAAGAAGGAGAGGGCTCGCTCTACGAAAGGTGTGTGGGCTTGATACGGTAGGGCTAGGCCATGAAGAGGTTCCCTACCGTGTCGGAGGAGGAGGGAGTGGGGGGCTTTGGCAGCTAGGGGGAGGAGGCAAGCTTGGTGTAGGTGCGGACAAGGAGGGTGGAGCGTCGGTGTGACAGGGAGGGGAGGGAGGATTCTGCTGAAGGGCGTGACTGGGGAGGACCTGAAGGCCCCCAAAGCTATACGAAGGGCATTATTCTGGATTACATCTAACTTGTGGAGGAGGGAAGGTGAGGCCGCACCATAAACCTCACACCCGTAGTCTAACGGCTACGGATGTAAGTGCTATAGAAATGAAGGAGGGTATTCCTGTCCGCACCCCACTTGACCCCTGCAAGGGACTTCATCAAGTTAAGCCTCTTGAGGCACGAGGTCACCAGGTACTGTATGTGGCGGCCCCAGGTTAGGCGGGGGCCATCCAACAGTAAACCAAGGAATTTGGTGCTGGGTTTTGAAGGAAATTGGGGACCCATTAATGGTGACCATTGGGATTTTGGGGGAATACGCCTTCGGGTAAGCACAGAAGGCTAGACTTCTGGGCACTCACCGTCAGGCCCCGACGGGAGGTCCATGAGGTGGACGGCATCAAGCCCACTTTTGAAGATGGTCTTGAGCCTCCTGGATAGTGGGAGAAAGAGCAAAGAGAGAGATGTTCATCAGCATAGACGAGTGCATGTGTGCATGGAGAGCGGGGAAAGTCGAAAGCAAGATGTTGAAGAGGACAGGACTGAGGGGGAGAACCCTGTGGGACGCCTCTGGGGGACCGGGTAAGCCCTGGAATGGGTGTTCCCGATCACCAGAGAGAAGGACCTGGAAGACAGGAAGGATTTAACCCATTGGAGAGGGGACCCCATGCACCCAGGCGGGGCAATTTTTTAAAATGATGGCATTATGGGAGGAGGTTTTCAAAAGCTGTTTGGAGGTCAATAAAGGCTATTAGGGGTGAATTGTTGTGGGTAAATCCTTCCTGTATGTGGTGCTCCAGCTGGAGCAGGGCATCCAGGGTGCCCCGGTGAGGACGAAACCCGAACATATTTGATGGAAGAAGGTGTTTGTGTTCCAACCACCATGTCAACCACACCGTACTATTGTTTTACTACTTTATTTAAGATTAGAGAGAAGGCTAATGGGCCTATAGGAGGAAGCCTCAGACGGAGCCTTGCCAGGCTTAAGAATAGGAATTGGGGATGGCATGACGCCACACAGAAGGGAACGTCCCGACAGCCAGCTGGCGTTGAGGACGTCCAGGAGGAGGCGGGCCAGAGCATCGGGGAGGCGGCGAAGAAACTCGTTCGGGATGTTGTCCGGGGACCCGCCGCCTTCCCAGCGGACAGTGCGTGTAAAGCAGGGGGAAAGTTCCTGGGGGTTATAGCAGTGCAAATTGTATGGCCGGTGTGTGAAGGGGTAACACAGGTGGGGGTACGGGTCTGGAGAGCCGAGTGTAGTGTAATGTGGGAGGCAAGGCACTCGACTTTTTCGGCATCAGTGATGAGGAGGGCACCGTTACTAGTTAACGGGAAAGTGAAGGGGGGCTGAGGGTGGACCATCTTCCTGAAAAAAGGGCCAAGCCCGGGAGGGCTGAGGAGGAGAAGGACAGGGAAGCACAAAAGGAGGCCATGCAGAACGTTTCTCATCAAGAATAACACGTTTTTGCATCGGGCCCCCATTAAACGGAAGCGACTACGGAGCAAGGGAATGGGGTTCTTACCCCACGCAGTAAAGGCGTGGCGTTTTTGGGCCCGAAGGGCTGCCGCACACTTCCGGGACCACCAGGGGGGCCCGGAAAGAGCGGGAGGGGTGGGAAGTGATTAGATGAAAGTGGGGGACCCCACGTCCACCAGGGTGACCGTGAGGTATTGAATTATATCCCATGAAGGGGGGGTAATGGGAAGGGTAAGTGAATTTAGTTCTGATTGAAAAAAGCCCCAGTCTCCTTTTTGGGGAAGGACCAACGAGGTCTGCGTGAAGGGGGAGGGGTGGTGGTACGAAGGGAAGGAAATACAACAAAAAGATGGTCGCTCCCCATGTAAGGGCCAGTTGTGACAGTGGTGAGGAGGAGGGGGCCATTACCCCGGCAGAGGTCCAAGGTGGAGGGGCTCCCTGAAGCTGGATCAGTCCTGGTAGGGAGGCCAGGTGGAGTGAGGAGAGATAAAGAAACACTGTCCGCCAGAAAGCTCGAGAGGGACCTGCCCGAGCGGTTTTTTTCGGCTCCTGGGGGGCCGGTTCCCAGAGGTCATGGTGGCATTTAAAGTCACCCATTATTAAAGCTGGGGAGGAAAGCTGAGAGAACAAGTGCTGGAATTCCTGAAGGGTTATATCTAAACATGGATTGTAAATCAAAAGAAAACTGAAGGGGCCCTGAACAAAGGTAACAGTCACCCCCAGGTGCTCCGGCCACCTCCAGGGAAAGGAGTGATAGTGAGAGGGCTAGAAGAGAGGGATCGGTGGACCAGCAGAAGCAGGCCGCCTCCTGCCCCGCCGGTCCCCCTGTCCATCCTGTAGGAAGCATAGTTGGGAAAGGAGGGGGAGAATGCGTCTGTGAGCCAAAGTCTCACAGACGCCAACAACTAGAGGAGTGTATGATGAGAGCGTGGTTTAAAGACTGGAAGTTTTCCGGTACGAGACCGGGCGTTCCAGAAGATGAAGTGGGAGGGGAGTAAGGACTCACGGCGTGAGTGACATAAAAAAGGTAAGGAGGCCTGGCAGGCATCGAATGAGGCAGTCTCTAAGGGAGGAACCTGAAGAAGGAGATTAAAGAAATCAAGTGCTATGGGTGCAATTCCCTTTTAAAGAAGGCTGGCCATGCAAAGCCCGAAGCATGCTGGGCTTGAGAAGGAGGAGGCGGCGCAAGGCTAGCACTACCCAGTGAGGGAGGGCTGCTGGGCTGCTGGGGGCTGGGCATGGGGCGAGGGGTGTGGAGGCAGGGAAGAAACATGGCGAGTGGGGGACCAGGTAATAAGGGGGTAGGAGGATGAAAACAACCTCCACAGCCTCCCTATAAGGCCCCTCCGGCAGGAAGGCGGGTATACCCGTACCATACCCTTACACTTACCATACCCGCCCTTGTTTAAGGGCGGGTATGGTAAGGTGCCGGGGGACGGTCGGCGTCTTTGGGTTTTGGGGAAGGGGGTCCACTGGCAGTGGGTGGGCGGGTGGGGGTGACGCAACCAGCAGCCATCTGGACTATGTTGACTGTGGGGCTCAAAGGCTTGGCAGGGCAGGCTGACTGGCAGGGCAGGCCCTGGAGCAGGGGAGGCAGGGAAGGGGCCGAAGTAGGGGGGCAGCTCTTGTGCTGGGGGCCCTCTGGGACGGAAGGGCCCCCGGGGGGATGCCCCTCAAACTGCCGCTTCATATCTGACATGGAGTAGGTAGTATCGTGCTGGAGCTGTTGCACTTGCTTTCCCCCTGGAGGTAAGCCGGGCACTGCTTATAGGTGGGGCGGGGGTCACCACCACAAAAAAGGCAGGACACCGGCCGGGCACACTTCTCTGCAACATGAAAGCCGCTGCAATTTCTGCAACGGACCTTCATGTTGCAGGTGGCATTACCGTGGCCAAAAGGAGGCAGCGGGTACACCGGAGGACAGGGAGGGTGTGGGGCCGGACCCGGTAAACAGCATGTTGAAGGGAGACCCGGTCCGGGAGGGGGCCCCGAAATTTAATTTTGATGGGCCCTGTTAGCCTCCGTCTGACCGTCGTCCCGGGCGTGAGCCGGGAGCCGTATAGCGTCTACAATTTTGGTAGGGGAGTCGTCAAATACTGTAAGTCCAGTTAGAATGTCGTCATTTTTTCAGTCGGGAGAGATAGGGAAAATTTTTCCCGAAACATTTTAGGTCGGGTCGTCGTCCGATGCCACCCAGCACTTCACGGACCACTCCCCCAGCATTGTGACAGACTCTGGGGCTGGGCAAGGTTGTCAAGGTTGGCCACCTCGAACTTGATACCTCTGCCCCCCCCGGTGATGGCCAAGAGTGCTAGACACGAATTTTCTTTTAAAAAATGGAGTTAAAAACTGCCCTGGACACCCTTTCCCCGGGTTAATGAAGGACCGGAGCCCCTCAGCTGACCTGATAATGATGAGGCGTGGAGGCTGAGTAGAAGGGCAGGCGGGAAACAGGAGCAGAAGCAGTGGGAGCAGAAGCAGTGGGTGTAGCAACGCGGGGAGGAGGTGAGGCAGTGATTGTGGCGTAGGAGCGTGTGGTTTTGCATGACTTTTCAGTCTGTAGGGTCTCACCAGATGAAGGGGAAGGCGAGCGGGACCTCTTGGGGCCAACTGAGATGGTGTCCATGTGGACGTCCTCGTCAAGCGGCATTGATCACGGGAGCAGGGAGTCTAGGGCACAGGCAAGCACAGGCCCCACACGCAGAAACCAGGCACACAATACCACGTAGTGTAGGTCGTGGCCAGCGAAAGCGGTATGGTAGGATTGCGTTGGAGGGGCCGAAGCACATACGTCTTGTCACCACCCAAAGGCAGCTCAAAGAGTCGCCTCCCCACTGTCATCGTTCATCCCTTTGTTTGTTATTGTTCGGTGAAGCGGTTGGCCCAACCGTGTGCTAGATGTGCTGTCAGTGTTCGACGAACAGGTCAAACCAATACAAGTTTGGTTCGACGAAACAGTCCGACGAAACGCCTCGTGTGATACCCGCTTTACCCGATATAACCTTTCTGCCATGGGCTTCAAACCCCATAGCACAGGGAAAAGCGCGGCATCATATGTCTCTTGAGAGAGATAAATATATCTCTCAAGAATTACGTAAAAACGCAGGCAAGTTTTTTCCCCAGACAGATTCGAGAGTTTGCATCGCGCGCCTTTGCAGCAGATGCCGAGAATCAACAAGTAGCCGGAATCCGGATGGGCCCAGGCAGCCAGACCCAATGAACCCAACATAGAAACCTTGGCAGAGGAAGTCATCTCTAGTGAAGAGTTAACAAGTTTTGTTAACGAAGGAGACGAAGTGGAAGAGGACCTATGAAGCGATACTAACGGCTAAGGTCACAAGAAGACGAAGAAGTGTTGTGTGTACTTTTTTACACCAGTAAAGCGGATGTGTTTTATTTACGGTAAGCATCGACCATTATTTAATATTGACATTACCATTACATTGAAATACATGATACATTACCATTGTTGAATGGAGGAGGGCGGGGAGTTTGTACCTAGAGATGAACAACCTTCAATGACAAGTTTTGGGTATTTTTCTAGTGTTTGCCCATTCTCCCCCATCTCCTCAAAACAAGCTTGGGGACCTGGGGGAATGCGGGATATTTGGCGGGGGTGGGGGGGGTAAATATTCGGTATTATTCCAAATGAACACCGAATTCACTTTGGTGGACGAAACCAATTTTTTGGTAAATTTCCAGATGAACACGACAACAACAAACTATTTCTTTCTGGTAGGTTTTGAGGTAATAATGGACGAGGACTTCGCGGTCGTTTTCAGAGACACCACTAATTTTTCCTGGCCTACAATAAGTGCTTTTTGTAATGGAGATAGTTTTATTTTGTGCAAAACCAAAGTTAAAAACAAAAAAAACAAAAAATCCAGCAGAAAAAGCACTAAAACTTGTCCGGGAAAAATTAGTCAGGGTCTTATGGCTTTAATGTAACCTAACCTAACCTTATAGGTTGTAAGGGGAGAGTCCGCCGTGAAAATATGAAAATAATTTTTTAATATACGAATTTGAGTTATATGGTCTATGGCAACACCCTATCCTTTGGCTTTCGAATGGTGGAATTTTTTTCAGCCGGACATAAATTTAAATGCCCATAGCGAGGGCATTTTAAACTTTCAAAACTTGTAAAAAAATAAAATTTAAATTTTTTTTTTGGATAATTTTCCCATATATCAAAACTAAGCCTTTAAAAACAAAAAACAACGGCAATCTTCAGGGTGAAGTTTGTTACCCAGGTAACAATTCTGGAACACAATTTTGGATATGAAAAGTGCAACCTGTTCCACAAACTTTTTTGGAACAAATGTATACATCCAAAAAGGACTAGAAAAGAGAGAAAAGAGAAGAATTACACCGAAGAAGACAATAAACAAGAAGAGGAAGACAGATAAAGGAATTCCAACCGAAAGCTATGCACCTGGTGAATTTGATGGAACCTTGCAAACAATGAGGGGCGTGGCGCGCCCTGACACCCTCGCCTTTGAGCGATTAATTAATACCTTTTATAGGGGGACAAGGTGCAAATCCTTTTATGCATGCATTGATATGTGATTACTGATCCCATAAAATTCATATGAAAGTAGCATTGACAGTTAGTACCTTTACTGGAGGCAGAAACTTTAGCAAAACTTCAAACGCATTTTTCTCAAAACTAGTATAAAATGAACATAAATTCATCTCTGCTTTTTTTTTTGGCACGATTTTCATGAAACTTTAGGACACACAAAATCAAATATTGTAGAAAAATCTGTTCTGATTTTTGTTTTGTTTTAAAGTTTAGTTTTGATATATGGGAAAATTATCCTTAAATTTTTTTCTTTTTTTTTTTTAAAACAATTAAAAAAAAAAAAATCGACAAAAATTTTTCAAAAAATTATCAGAACAAATTGTTAGAATAACAATGAATTATCAGATGCGCAGGGTCCCCAAGGAAATGGGTCAAAAAATGGCGGAAAAGATGCAATTCAAAATTTCATAAAAAAACCGACAAAAATATTTTCCCTTTAAAATTTTTTACATTTTTCCTTTCATCTGATCAGCTTAAAATGTTCATTGATAACAAGGGGACTAATATCCACAACATATAAATTATTCATGACCGTAGATGTAATTTTAATTCACGGCGGACTCTCCCCTTAATGAAACCTAACCTAACCTTATAGGTTTTTAAGGGAAACCTAACCTAACCTTAACACAAAGTAAAACCTAACCTAACCTTATAATTTTAAAATTAAACCTAACTTAACCTTAACCACCAAAGTATACCTAACCTAACCTTAACACTCTTACCTATTTTGGTGTCTTGGTGACTGTGGCAGACCCAGCTCTGAGCACCCAGCTCTTTAATGTCTTTCCAGAGCCGTTCAATATTGTTGGTGAGTCACTGATGATACGGACCCAGTCCTGAACATCCTCCACACTCCAGTCAAAAAGCCAACTGACTTTTAAGGATAGATACAAATTTAGGAGCTTTGTTTTAATTAAGACCCTATGATTGGCCGCTCAAAAAATATAATAGCCTTTGATTGGCTATTATATTAGTGTGACTGATTGGCTGAGGAAAAAAAATGCGCCTACTTGTCATTGGCTAATTGTAGCTGCTATGATTGGCTACTCTCGTGAGGTGTGAAATCTCTGATCCACAGAAATATCCTAGGTCGCATCACTCGCATGCCTCCGTGGGTCTGACTGGGTCAGTGTCGAAATAGAGTTTAATGGAGGAGGGTGTGTCTGTCTGCGCTATAGACAACAAAAGGATAATTTCAATAATACATCATGTTTTAATATTGAGCGCAAGTAGAGTAGTAGTGTACAGTATACTGAGCAAAAAAAATTACAGAAACGTGAGTAATAAGGTCTGTAGCGAACGTGAAACTCTCGGCCATTATAACCGGAGAGTTTTATTTCCGGAAACCCATATTAAAGATAAAAGAAATTCATCACCGAATTTTATGGTCGCTGTTTCCATTAAAAACACTGTATCTCTACCTGAAAAAGCACTAAAACTTGGCCGGGAGAAATTAGTCAGGGTCTCGGATAACAGGGAAGTAATTGAATAGACCATACCAAACCTAGCCTTTGGGTTTTAATGAAACCTTACCTAACCTTAACCACTAAGTATACCTAACCCAACCTAACCTTAACATGCATAAAATTCGGTGATGAAATATATATATTTTTAGATGGGTTTCCGGAAAATTTTACTATCTCCATTGAAAAAAGCACCTATTGTAGGCCAGGAAAAATTAGTCGGTGTCTCTGAAAATGACCGCGAAGTTCTCGTCCATTATAACCGGTTTTGATGTGTTTTGAATTAATCTGCTAAACGTTTCTGTCGCAAATCTTTTTTTTTTTTTTTTCTTTTCTTTTTCCCCAAAAAAAATGACAAAAAACAAAAACAAATTGAACCGTACCTAACTTTGACCTAAACATAACCTATACCTAACCTAACCTAACCTAACCTAACCTAATCTAATCTAACCTTTACTTAACTAAAAAAAATATTTATATACCTAACCTAACCTAACCTAACCTTTACCTAACTAAAAGAAAAAAAAGATTTGCAACAGAAATGGTTAGCAGATTAATTCAAACGCATCAAAACTCACCTGAAAAAAATAGTTTTGTCGTGTTCATCTGTAATAATCCCTATAAAAATAAGTGTTATATTTTGGTTTCCGACAGTGAATAACTACTTCACAATATACTGAGCCGAAAAAAATCAAGAACAAGTAAGCTGTACGTAAGGCCTGTGGAGCCCGCCAACTCCTGCGGAATATTAACCGGCTGGGGTACAAAATATGCGTCGCAACCACATAGTTTTTGAGTTAGAGGTATTATAAAGATTCCCTAGATCTAGGGAAAATAGATTGGATATCGATAAAAATGGACGAGGACTGCGCGGGGTAATAATGGACGAGGACTTCGCGTTCAGTTTCAGAGACTGACTAATTTTTCCTGGCCAAAAATATGTGCTTTTTCTAATGGAGATTGTTTTATTTTCCGGAAACCCTTAGTTTAAATTTTTTTTTTTAAATCATCACCAAATTTTATGGTTGTCGATTCCATTAAAAACACTGTATCTCCACCAGAAAAAGCACTAAAACTTTGCCGGGAAAAATGAGTCAGGGTGTCAGATAACAGGGAAGTGATTGAGTAGAACAAAGCATACCAAACCTAACCTTGACCTAACCTTATAAGTTTTCATTAAACTTAACCTAACCTTAACTACAAAGTATAGTAATTCACCTAACCTAACCTTAACCTAACCTTATAGGTTTTAATGAAACCTAACCTATCCTTAACCACAAAGTATACCTAACCTAACTTAACCTTAAAGTTTTCATTAAACCTAACCTAACCTTAACCCTCTTCCCTACTGAGGTTGTGGGAAGCAGTGAGCGATTTCCCGGAGGAAGTGGTGGAAGATGGTGGTTGGGTCACAGAGTGACCCAGGGGCAGATTTAGCTTGTGCGGGGCCCTAGGCTCGGTGACCTTACGGGGCGGGGCTCTCAAATCAATGGGCAAGCGAAGCGTTAAAATAAATTTACCTTTTAAACAATATTCAAGTTATTGATATAATCAGCCAAATGAGCATATCACAGTTGAACATTACACATTTGTTTTTTTGAAGCCTTACAATAAAAAATAACTTTAATAATGCACCATTAACTAATGAGATCCTGAACTATAATAATACACCATTAACAAAAATAACTAATAATGCACCATTAACTAAAGAGTTCCATAAATATAATGATACACCATTAACAAAAAATAACTATAATAATACAGTTAAATACACCATTAACTAAAGAGACTTCATCACCACTTGACTGTCATGCAAATGAGATGTCATGTCAATGAGTGGGTTTTGTTTATTGCACGGAATTTGTCTGGCACATTCCCTTTTTGGCATAAAATCATCCAATTATTACACGCAATTTGTACGGTACACTTAACTATTTCTCAGTCAAAAAAGATTTTTTCGAGCCTTCTTGCAAACTGTTTGATGACATCAGTAAAATCAAGCCCCCTTAATTTCTCATGCTCAATGCTCAACAGGGTGAGTGAAGACAAGCGGTTCGGGCCCCATGGTGTGTCTTAGATCATTCTTGATTAGTTTCATCTTGGAGAATGATCGCTTCCCAGTGCAGTTTGTGACAAACATGCAGAGATAGAGTTGTAATACAATTTCAACATTAGCAAATGTTGCGCCCTCACAGGCGCGGGGCCTAGGCCATGGCCTACTCGCCCCTCCCCTAAATCCGCCACTGAAGTGACCCAACCACCATCTTTCACCTTTCAAAGTACACACAAACCTCGATTTCCCGGACTAATAGGGGGGAGCACTGGTCCGGGAACCGCAAAAGTCCGGGAATCGCATGTAAAATATATATATATATAATATATATATATATATATATATATAGTCCGATGCCATTACCCACCCCCGGACGTTTATCCTACTCTAGTATTTACTGTCCGGCAACCGACAATATCAACTACCCCGCCGCAGACTTTTACGTCCGCTGAGCATGCAGCCACCTGGCGGGAGGCAGCAGAAAGTGTTCAATAGTCTCAAGAGACGTTCCTGCACCAGGGGCAGTGGGGGTCAGGGGACTAATGGAGGCTGTGCAGGTGAACAGTGAGTGTCGTGTGCCCAAATGTAAACAATACGACCGCTGAGCATGCTGCCACCTGGCGGGAGGCAGCAGAAAGTGTTCAATAGTCTCAGAAATATTCTTGCACCAGGGCAGTGGGAGTCAGGTGGCTGACGGAGGCTGTGCAGGTGAACCGTGAATGTTGTGTGCCCAAATGTAAACGATACGACCGCTGAGCATGCTGCCACCTGGCGGGAGGCGCGGACACTGACCGAATGTGACAGGAGACGCTTGTCAGGGAATTGGACAATTGGACCGCCGGACAACTTGGTCAATTTAAGAACAGGACCAGGCATTTCAACGTTAAAAAAAAAAAAAATAATAAAAAAAAAAAAATAATTGCCCGAGACTGACATATCCCCGGACCTCGGATTTTGTCCGGCAAATCCGATATCCGGGAAATCGAGGTTTGTGTGTATGTTGTTACCGTTATTACCAAAAAAAACCTAAGGATTTGTGACAGAAATAGTTAGCAGATTAATTCAAAACTCACCAAAACTCACCAGAAGTTTCGTCCACCAAAGTGAATTTGGTGTTTTTCTGGAAATTCACCTATATTTCATTTAACCCTTTAGGCCCACAACGTAATTTCCATTGTAATTTGGTTACCATTAGACGATTTTAATGAATATAAGCAGTATTTTATAGATAATGACCTGTTTAGTATTCTTGTCCACTAGCTAATTTGGTATATAAAGTTACTTTTCGTAATTTTATGACTAATAACAGACAATTTTACATAGCAATGGAAAGATCTGGGTGTGAAGGGGTTAAGGGGAGTGTCACACCATTTCTTAATTATCAGTGTATTGTCATGATATTTTCTGTCAAAAGTATGCTAATGCTGAAATAATCCTAGCTCATTTTCAGATCCAAATCCCAGATCCCAGATCTCCATACATAACTGCAAAAAAAATGTAAAGAAATTTAACTCTTAATAACGTTCTTATCCAATGACTTGCACTGATGACAAAATTACAAAATATGCATTGCAAATCATCCAAACGTCTGATCTTCTAAGAATTTAGAATTTCATTCTTTTTAAGTGTTAGAAATTTTGTTATTTTTTTGGTTCTCGTGAATGTAGCCTATTTGCTAATTTTTGCAATTATTTACCCAAATTGAAAAAAAAGAAAAGCTCAGAAAATCACATCTTCATTCCTCTGTCCAATGATATATTGTTTATTAAATTCGGTACAATAGTGGCGAAGTTATTAAAGAAAAACTGGAAAAAAGCAAGTTTTCAGTATCGAGGTTTAAAGGCGCGCGGTTTGAAAAGCCGCGCACCCTTTAACCTCGAGGCTCGGTGAGTCTGAGCAGATGCTGGTTTATTTGTTTACTCTCGCAGCCAAGCTTTCTATTACTCTTGAAGTGTTATATGACATAGCTGGTATCTAGTCCCCCCTTTTGCAAAAGGGTGGACTAGCTGGTGGGTACTAGCTGTCAGACGTGCATGGGCAGTTTGCTGAACTACAGTAAGCATTCTCTCTCTCTGAGCCACTTTATGCCTAAATATATCCTCGCATGGTGGTGGAGGAGGTAGAGAGCATGAGATAGATCAATCCTTCGCTGAATAAATGGTCTGGAGGGAGCAGGAATGGTGGAAGGCTGAGAGATGGATGAGCAGCGACACCAGGCCTCTCCCTCTACGCCCTCACTACTGAGGCCTTGTGCGACCCTCTGTGACTGTCTCACAGAGAGGGACTGAGAGGTGCCAGTTTGCCTATCAGTCTACTAGCCAGCTGGTGAACCTAGAAATGTAGAGTACAGTAAGGTTTTATGCTTCAAATGCAATGTACACATCCGAAGAATGCAGAAACTGCAGGATGCTAATTTGCATATGCTGAGCAATTTGCATAATTGACCTAATTAGCATATTCATATTATCTTCCTTATTAAACCGCCTATAGAATTCCTATGGGTGTCTGGTCCGACGCGCCCCCCGGTGTATGCCCCCAATGATTGATTGATTGATTTGTAACTTTGCTTAGGAGCGGAGATTGAAGCATCTGAATTTACTCTCCCTGGAGAAGGCTAGAGCAGGATGCAATCTGATTGAAGTATTTAAGTGGCTAAAGGGATACAATAAAGGAGATGTAGGCAAGAATCTTATGGTAGTAATCAGCATCGGACAAGAAAAATTGGTTAAAATTTGAGAAATTTAGGTTAAAAAAAGGATGATATAAATAGGTTCACAAATAGGGTGATAGATGGTTGAAATATTCTCAGTTCTAGGTCGTTAGTGCAGCCATAGGGAGTTTTGTATGAATGTGCATATGTTATATTTTTGTTTTTGTTAACAGCTATTTTTTTTTTTTTTTATATGAATATTATTACCAATTCTAGGCACACAGACACACCATGGCCCTACGGACATACCTCCCTCTGATGAGAGTGCTCGGCGAAGCATGGGAACAAACTGTGGCCAAAATGACAATACTTGAAGTGGACCAGAACTCTAACATCCTTTGGAAACCATCTGGGTGAGTTGCCATTTAGTTTGTCGTTGGAAGCATTGATTAGGTTAGTACGTTATTCATGGGAATGCTCTCCAAGGAAAAACAAATACACTCTTTAATTATATAAGCAGTAATTTAATTTTATAATTTTGTATATATTATTATTATTTTTTACGTTTGAGTCTTTACCGTTTGTAGGGTTTTATCTTCCATGAGGGCTCAGGTGGTTGGCCCTGCATGTTACTACTGGAAGGCTGTGATGGTTAACCCTAACCCATGGTGGTGCTGGCTGGATTTTAAGAGTGACACCTGTGATGATTAGAGGTTCATGCCGCCCCCTGGTGCCCTCCGATGCACTCACAGTCGAAGGTTAGGTTGATTGGCGGCATGTGGGAAGTCTTTGGCCACTCAGCGATGGGAGAGAGAGTTGCCCCTGGCGGGGCTTGAACTCAGGACCTTGAACTCACTACTTCCAGATTCTAACCATCCGGCCAACGCCTTAACAATTCCCGGAAGAGTTGCCCCAGGCAGGAGTTCAACTCGCGACCTCGAGCTCACCACTTGTTGCTAAACACTTGGCCACCACCTTTCCAGTTACCATAGTGGGCGCGATAGCGAAAAAATTTATCACGATAATCGATAAATCGATAACGATAACCTTATCGGCGATAACCGATAATTTCGATAACTGGCAATAAATTTATCGCCCGATAAAGCGATAACCGATAAATCGATAAATCCAAAATTCCGGTACTAGCGATAACGATATTGATATTTTAAATAAAAAATCTTATATGCTATCAGTAAACTGTTAGAAAACCCTTCATTTACCATTTGCACACTAATATCTTCTAAAATCAATGTTAATCCTGTCTCTTCACTAATGAAAAGTACTGTTTTTTAAGTAAAATAACTACATTTGAAAGTTTAAACTAAAAATGTCTTGCACAGCCACAGTCTAGACCAGGTTCTGCAGCATGTTCCCCTTCATAAACATGAGCATATTGAAGTTTTCATCAGACAGGGAGCTCCTCTTGGCCCTGTTGATGTCCTTGCCAAGGGAGAACAAGCGCTCCACCGCGGCGGTGGACGGCATCGCCGTGTGTATCTCAAGAAGAGGTCAATGAGCACCTTCTCACTGTTGAAGGCTGGGTCTGCCAGACTCTGTCCATTTGGCCTGCAGCCACACCTTCACAATGTGAGCAGCCTTGAACTTGGTTGACCTGTGATGACCCCAGTGTCATACACGAGCACAAAAAATTAGAACAGAAGAAGCACGGGAACATAGGGGGAAAAAAAATCAAGAACGCGTAAAACCGGGAGCGCGCAGGAGCAACCCCTCCCCGTCCGACAGCTGGTGAGAGACTGAAGCTGAGCGAACGTTTTGAGAAGACGTCAAGACAGTTAGCTGGGTTTAGACCGTTGTTCGGTTCCCAGCTCGGACCTACCTATTTCTGCCTCCAAGGCACGTGCGGCTCGCCCCTGTGCTAAACTGGAACCAAAAATATAATTATCGATTATCGCTAGTTTGGAACCAAAAGTATCGGCGATACTGCTGAATCGATAACGCGGGAAAAAAATTTATCGGATAAAACCGATAACCCGATATCGTTATCGCGATAACGCCTACCTATGCCAGTTACTACATTGAAGTGGTAGTGGTTTTTAGGTGAACCTTTTACAAATGCATACAAACCATCTTGGTTGTTACCCTTTTTGATGATTACCTATGCAATTCTCAAAACAAAAAACAAAAAAATGGTTTGTTTATCATACATGTCTTCTACCTTTCAAAAAAAACATAGGAATAAGAAATATTTTACTACGGTAAATGTGTTTCCAAACCCGTAAAAAGTTGACAGAAAATTGGCTTAAAAGATTTGAAAGATATAGTCATCTGTTATTGATAAGATGTGAGATTTTTACCTCTTAAAGTATGAGAAATTTCTCGTTAACTTGAAAAGAAAACCAGCTACAGTGGTGCACCAAGTTTCGTGGAGTCTTGGTTCGCGAATGCAATGTTTCGCGGTACCTCTAAATATTCCCAATCAGGGCGGATTGGCGATAGGGCACACCGGGCTATGTCCCGGTGGGCTGGAGGGTCCGAGTCCCGCCAGACCAGCCCTCTGTAGCACAGCTGTATGGTATGATTGTGAGAGAAGTTTATGCTCGTAGCGTGTCTCCTGAGCCTCTCCGTGAACCTGCGTCTCTTCCCTCTCTCCCCTCTTTAAGCTATTGAATCTGAAGGAGGATGACCGGGCCAGGGGCGCAGTGGCCACAGGGCACACTGGGCTGTGTCCGGGTGGGTCAGTGGGTCTGAGGGCCACCGGTGCCGGGGCCAAGGATTATCAGAAAAGAAATATCAAGGATTGTGGGCGTTACGAGATGTGTGCACAGAAGTGGATGAGAGTTAAGTGAAAGGTGGCGGGGTGGCAACACCGGAACATAAGAAGAGGCCAGGGCGAGGATGCAAAAGTCATATCGCAATAATTCTCTTGCTCTTATTTGAGGATGGGCATCCACTTGACGTTTCATGACATTAGTGTGCTTGCTGATGTTTTGCATCCTCACCCTGGCCTCTTCATATGTTCCAGTGTCGCCACCCCGCCACCTTTCACGAAACTTTCCACCCACTTCTGCACACATCTCCTCGTAACACCCACAATCCTTGATATTTCTTCCACTGGCCTCTCTGCCTTGTGTAGAGTTACAATAACTTTAATTTGCTCCTTTGTTAGGTCTTTCTTGCCACCCATTATGGAGATGTAATGAGTTATACCAGCGCGCGTCTTCAAATTATTGGCGGGAAGTGAGGCGATCCTTTTTAAAATGCTTCGTCTATAACTGACAAGTGGCATCTGAACATTCCTCAACGGTCTTGATGGACTGTCCATACTTTAAATGGAATATGCCATGTGCAGGATATCTCTCTCAAAAGTCACTAGGCTGCTATAGAGTACATTTTCAGAATTCCCTTATGGGAGCGCTCTGTTTGAAGTGGCGAACAATATTTTGGCACGTAGTGTATCTGTAAGAGACAATCTGGCATGGAGGAGGTCAAGGGGGTGCCCACAAAGGCTCGTGGCTGGGGCAAGTTGATGTTTCCAATCGAGAGTTGCTTGGTATGGGAAGGGAGCCTGCACGGGGACTCGCGCGTGGTGGCGTCGTAGGGGGCGAGGCAACGCGCCCCCCCGCATGTGCCCCCCAAAATTGATTGATTGATTAATTGGAGATGATGTAAAGATTATGGAGGTGGTAAATGAGGATTGTAGACATCCAGGAAGAATTGGATAAGAATGAACTCAGAAATGGAGAAGGGAATTTGATGGAAATGAAGTGCTAAATATTGGAGATTGATAAGAATACAAAGACGATAAAAATGAAGTAAAAAAATGGAAGTAAGACAATTACCGAAGCAGTGAAGAGAAGGACCTTGGAATAATAATTTAAGGCAACTTATCAATAGAGAAACATATTGATAGAAAAAATAGAAAGGGCTACTCAATTAAATATCTAGGTATCAGTATTAGGGTACACCGTAGGTCCAATGAAAAGTGAAATATAGATTATTTCGAATTTGGCAGGGTGTTTTCTTATGTAAAATTGAATTTTAAGGGTGGTTTGTCCTCTTCAACTTTTTGGTTTGAGCACTTCTTTCTATGCAAAAATGGACTTTTATATTTATATGCAGAACATAGCTTAAAGTGCGATTTTGCATAGTAAGAATTGCTCAAAAGCAATAATGGAAATAAATAAAAATCGTCTTAGAATTCCATTTTACATAGGAAAATTGGCATGCCAAAGTTGAGAAAAAGAATTTTTGTTATACGGCGTACCCTAACCAGGGTACCAAAATAGTTGGATTGGGTTACGATGGGAGGAAGGACAAGACCAGGGCGATGGTGCCCGACAGCTATGGGAAACTGCACCCAAGGTTGATCAGGGAGGAGCATGAGTCAGCGACAGAGGAGCCATCTGGAAGGCACCTTTGGCACTTTGTACCAGAGGACCCGGGTGCCCCCTGAGAAGCCTGCGTTCAAGGTGGCTCAGGCTCTCTATGATCTGCTGTGACATACGACTCCACCGACTCACTGATCGTACTGCAAGGTGACTCAACTAGGGCCAACACGGGGTGGAAGGGTGGTACTCACGCCCATTTGGAGAAGATGCTGGGACACAAGCTCTTCTGGAGTATATGCGTGTTGCACACAAACGAGTTGCCCCTGCGCCACCTTATCACCAGCATCGACGGGCCTACCTCATCTGAAAACGGGTCCAGTGTGCAGTCTGCTGTCCAGCATGAATGAGATGCAGTACAACGCAGAGTTCAGAGGAGTGCCAGGCGGTGAAGATCTCATGGAGATACCGGAGTATATCCTGGTCAACATGTCTACTGACCAGCAGGTCTCCTACCAGCTGGTCCAGGCTGTGAAGAGGGCGTTTTCCCGTCCGAGCTGCAGGAGATCGAGTGTGGCAAGGTGTCCCACTACAGATGGCTCACCACAGCCCAGTCGCTCGTGTACGTGGACCAGAAAGCATGGACTGACTGGCAAAGAACTGAACACCCTGGAAATCCTAGTCAAGTACGCCTGCAGGTGTACTTCAAACTCTACTACGACATCAAGGTTCACCACAGACTAGAGGACGGCCCCAAGCACATCCTCACGCAGCTCAGAGTGATGAGGTCGCAGCCTAAGAAGGTCCAAACAGCTGTGCCCTTCTACGTGCGGACAGGAGCATGGTTCGCACACTCAGAATGTGTCCTCCTCTCGCTGATGGCGAGTCAGAGTGAGGATGACCGCAGGTTCGCCGTGACCCAGATTTGAAGCCGAGGGCTGGCGAGGAGTATGGGGACACCAGTGTAAGACCTCGCATCACACCCAAGCTGAACTTGTCAGCCACCAGCTTGCAGACACTGATCAGCTGGCAGCCTGGCCAGGTGCACGAGCCGGCATTCACCTGTTCACTGTCCGGGGATCAGATCCAGGAGATCCTGGTCAAGCCGTACGAGGTTCCGGAGTTCTCTATCCACCTCAGAGCACCGAAAGAGTCCCTGAAGCAGGTGACAGATGCTGCGGCAGCAGTGGTGGGGCAGCAGGCCCGAGACGGGTTTTATCCGGGCTCGGGCCCACCACCGGGAGACCATGCCCTGCTTCAGGTCTAGAAGGACATGATGGACACGTTCTAGGCCAACGTAGAGGCTGTGACACTGTTATGTAGTGCCTGATGAACCAACTGATCAGAAAGAGCTTACCACGCTAGTCATTTGGAACTCATATTGGTGCATGATGCAATACACAGGACCAACCGGACACTGCGTACTCATTTAAGCATTTTTCGATAAGGGTGCAATATAAAAGTGCGATTTTGCCATAGTAGAATTGCTCAAATGCAAAAATGGAATTAGATAAAATCATCTTAGAATTCCATTTTACATAGGAAATTGGCATGCCAAAGTTGAGAAAAAGAATTTTGTTATACGGCGTACCCTAATCGGTATTGATGACAAACTTACCTGGAGAGACCATGTCAATACTATAAGCATTAAACTATCAAAATCATCAGGAATACTATATAAAATAAAGCATCAATTAACCCGTGACACCTTATTGCTTGTATACTACACCTTGTTTTACCCATATTTACACAATTGTAATGTTGTCTGGGGGAGGGCTACACAAACAGCTATCAATACACTAGTTCTTCTGCAAAAATGAATTGTATGCACAATAAGTTATGTAGGTCATTATGAACCATACATCTATTTTATTTAGAAACTTAGAATTCTTAAAATCCAAGATATATACAAGTTAGAATGTTTTAAGCTAATACATAATCAGTTTTACGGGCAAAACTTCATTAAATTAAATACAGCATTATAAATACACAATATTAATACCAGAAACAGACACAACCTTAGACCAATATTTCCCCACACAGAATTACAAAAAAGGTTTATCACTTATTATGGATGTATTCTCTTCAATGACCTACCTGACAACTTGAAGATCATACAAAACAAAGACACGTTCAAAATAAAAACAAAACACTACTTATTAAGTTAGTACTAGCTACAAAATTTAATATATTGTTACGAACGCGCTCCTGGACAACTCGAGCTCAAGTTCGGGGGGAAGCCGTGTGTTTGTGTGGGAGCCCTGTAGAGAAGAAAAACGTAGACAGAGGAGACACCGCTCGCCGGGAGCAGGGAACAGAGAGGGGGAAATGCAGTGCCCAGGGGAGTTTGGAGACTCGCTTGGGCCGTAATTACCTCAGGGTCAGGCGAGCCAAGGGTAGAGAAAATTCCTGTGGTTTGAGGCACCTGTGGAGGTGACAGCTGGACTGTTCCAGCTGTGTGTTGTGCCGGTGTGAGGTAAGGTGACGTGACGTCTCCCGTGGCACTGTGTGGCGCCGGACGAGGCGGCCACAGTGGTGTAGTGCCTGTGGGTGGCACTGTGGTGTGTCGCGGTGGGTCGAGCGGGCTGCCGGCGAGACAGTCGCTGACGAAGGGGATCTACGTGGCCAGTGGAGTGGAGAGACGACTCCTGGCACGTAGGGAGGCACAGGGGACTTCCTGGGAGAGGAATTGCCCCTGTGGGTTGTGGCGCCGGACGAGGCGGCCACAGTGGATAGTCGCAAGGTTGTGCCTGCGAGCAGGTATAGTCGCAAGGTTGTGCCTGCGAGGAGGTAATGTTGAGTGGTAGTGTAGCGACGCCTGGCCTGTGGTGGCCACGGTGGGTTGTGGCGCCTGGACGAGGCGGCCACTGTGGTGTGCCTGTGAGAGATACTGGGGTTGTGACTGTTGGAGCGTTCCCTACGACGGCCGAGGAAGAGGAAGAGGTCGGGGGGTTTGTTGGCGTGTATTGCAGTGTCTAGGAGTTGTAGATTTGTAGTGAGTGACCTTGAAACTTGTACTGTGTGTTACTTCAATATAACACCGTGAAAGGACCCCTTGTGTTTGCCTAAACCCTTCCCCTCTGAGTGTGTGAACAGCTAGAGAAGGGGAACCCAGCCTGGTAAGTCCTCAATTCCTAGCACGAGCCCTGTTTACGTACCACGCGTCCCCCCTCTGTGTTTAGCACCTGCCTGCTTCCCTGCATCTCAAGGGAGCAGCCCGGAGCAGGTGTAGAGGAGCCTAGCTGAGGATAGCGAAGGTAAGGGGGGCGTTCACTTCAATATGTTTATATCGATGTTGAAGTTTCGTTCAAAAGTGTGTATGCGAGAACACCTAAGTGGGATATATGTATATAGATGTTTATATATAATCATGTACATAATTCATATGTATTATGTGAAGGTATGAGGGTATGAGTTAGTGTTTCTGCGTGAATATGTAAGTATGAGTGTCCATTGCTCTAAATTGCTTGTATGATATTTTCTACTATTTGCATAATTTATTTATATCCTGTACACGTAGTTAATACATAATAATCATGTTTTGTACTTTTTACAAAGATGTCACCAATGCTAAGGCTAATGACAAAAAATATATAAACTATTTATAGTTAAAGGGATCTGTAAAATGCTACCCGGGCCCAGCCAGTTTAAAAGACTTCTATGTACAGGAAAATACCTTTTATCCATATATATCCGGACTTCCGGGTAGCGGTTAATGGGTAAGTATACTTACGAAAGATGCATTTACTAAAAATAAACATAATAGTATGATTGTTTGTATTGTATGACACACACCCACACATACCACCCAACACACACACCCACACATACCACCCAACACACACACCCACACATACCACCCAACACACACACACACACATACCACCCAACACACACACCCACACATACCACCCAACACACACACACACACACTACCACCCAACACACACACCCACACATACCCACCCAACACACACACACACACATACCACCCAACACACACACCCACACATACCACCCAACACACACACACACATATACCACCCAACACACACACCCACACATACCACCCAACACACACACACACATACCACCCAACACACACACCCACACATACCACCCAACACACACACACCCACACATACCACCCAACACACACACCCACACATACCACCCAACACACACACACACACATACCACCCAACACACACACCCACACATACCACCAACACACACACCCACACATACCACCCAACACACACACCCACACATACCACCCAACACACACACCACACACATACCACCCAACACACACACCCACACATACCACCCAACACCACACATACACCCACATACACGGGTGGTATGTGTGGGTGGGTGTGTTGGGTGGTATGTGTGGGTGTGTGTGTGTGTTGGGTGGTATGTGGGATGACTCAAAATACCACTCCGGTCGTCGGGTAGCACTGACCTTGCCCACGGACTGATAACACTGAATTATCATAGCGCATGGCGCATTATGGCGGGAATAAACAGGTGGCGATAGGTGGCGCTCACGTCTACGGCGGCAAAATTAAAGTTAAATATTTCGTTACTTTTTTATTTTTTAATACTATTTACTTACCTGCCACAAATTCCGGTTATTGGTTATTCCGGTTGTTGGGTATCCGGATAAAAGGTATTTTCCTGTACACACAACCCTCGTTTTCCCGGACCTCCATTTCCCGGATATCGGATTTGCCGGACAAAATCCGAAGTCCGGGGATATGTCAGAGTCCCGGACAAATGCCTGGTCCAGTCTGTAAATCGACAAAGTTGTCCGGCGGTCCGAGCATTTCCTGTCACCCCTGGTCAGTGTCCGCGCCTCCAGCCAGGAGGCAGCATGGTCAGCGGTCATATTGTTTACATTTGGGCACAAGAAACACTCACGGTTCACCTGCACCGCCTCCGTCAGTCCCCTGACCCCCACTGCCCCTGGTGCAGGAACGTCTCTTGAGACTATTGAACACTTTCTGTTGCAGTGTCCTCGCTTCCACTCCACCATGTAGTGCTACACTCTCAAGTTCTCAACTCCTCACCCTGAACGTCGCCACTTTGACCAGCCCACCCTGCTGGCGGCGGCAGCGGGCGTCTACCCAGGTGGCAGCATGGTCAGCGGTCGTATTGTTTACATTTGGGCACAAGACACTCACGTTCACCTGCACCGCCTCCGTTAGTCCCCCGACCCCCACTGCCCCTGGTGCAGGAATGTCTCTGAGACTATTGCACACTTTCTGCTGCAGTGTCAGCGCTTCCACTCCCACCATGTAGTGCCACATTCTCAACTTCTCACCCTGAACGTCGCAAGTTGTGACCTGCCCACCCTGCTTGCGGGCTGGCGTCCACCCCTCCCGGCAACACGCTGTCATCCGCATCACCTGTGCTTTCCTGAGGAAGACAGGTCAACTACAATGCCTGTGATAGCATCATAGGACATCACCAGGGCTCAAAGTGCTCCCCAAGGGATCCTCGCAGCCCTAAAAACAACAATAAAGTGACGTAAAAGTCTGCGGAGGGGTAGTTGATATTGGCGGCTGCCGGACAGTAAATACTTGAGTAGGATAAACGTCCGGGGGTGGGTAATGGCCTAGGACTTTGCGATTCCCGGACGTTTGCGGTTCCCGGACCAGTGCTCCCCCCTATTAGTCCGGGAAAATGAGGTTTGTGTGTATAATATAAACGCATATTTTTTTTCTGATGGCAATAAACGTCTCTGAATTTGAATTTGAATTTGAATTGAATGATTGGTGCAACATATAAACACCCAGTGAATATTTAACAGCTTTGGTCTTCATGGATGAGGACTTGTTAAGAATGCTAATGGCCATGATCCACCCTAGATTAGAATACGCTATTATGATATCAGGTAGATTAAGAGAATACAAAGAACGGCCACAAAGATGTTTTTAAGTATTGAAGATTTGACATATAAGGAGATTGGAGAAAGTAGTCCTGTAGATGTACAGAATTGAATGGTAAAAAAGTGTTGCATATACAGTATGTAGTATTCACTGTGGGTTATGCAGTGAATGTATTGAAAATAATTTTTATTCATATGTGATTGTTTTACATATAGTCTAACATTAGTCATAACTTATGTACCATATTCATTGAGCCCATTGTTTATGTTTACAGTCGGGGGATGAAAATATACACTAGAACAGGAGATAAAGGTGTAACCTCCCTCTTTTCCGGTGAGCGTCTTCCAAAAGATGTTCATTTCTTCAATGCACTTGGGACAACAGATGAACTGTCATCCCATTTAGGGTATGTATGTCTTCTGTTTATGTTTGTACTAGTTAAGGAGCATAATTTGTTTATTTCATACTACATCTTGGAATTTGACAAAGATTTCTTCAGAATTATTCAGAGTTGCTGGAGATTATTGGTGGACATAATATATAGCTGAAATAAGTGTTGTCATTGAAGTTGATACGTATTGGGAAATTTCATTCACAAGGGAAATGATTCGTATTTTATATTCTTTACTTTACTTCTTACCAATTCTATTAATGCATTGATTGTACACAGATTGTTTTGTTGTTTGTGATCTTACTATTTTTTTCTTTAAAGCTTAATGGCCGATAAAATACAAAATTGCATCCATTGAAGTTTGAACAGTTTCATGTACGTATTTCTCTCCAATCTACATGATCGTGATTTCAGGCTAAGGCATCTCACTTTGACCTGCCATATATTAGACATTAGTGCAGGATTAGTGTCTTTACCTTGGGTCTAAATATTTTTTGTTCCAAGGTGGAGGCATCCATTGATTCTTTATGCCCTTATGTTTTGGAATGGGCTTGTATGTATGAGTAGTGTAGGTATGTAGCACATGCCTTTAGTTATGTATAAAAACAAAGTCCCCAGTACTTCTTCTTTCTGTTTAACGTCAGCTTTTCCCATAATAGTGTATGAGGTTAGACGGCTGATGATACGCTTCCAACTATCTCTATCCATCTCATGAATAGGAGCTCTCACTGGTCATGGAAGGCTGGGACAGGGAACTAATGTAATGCTCCATAGGGGGATAGACCGACAGAGCGATACACTGCCCTGAACCCACAATTATCCCTTATGAAATCCCGTCAACATGTCCTTCCAATGGACAATCTGACTCAGGGTGGTAATCACTTTGGGAAACTAATCATTCCTTTCTCTTAACCCTTTCACACGCGGTGACGCGATCGTGTCAAAACGGGCCTGTCTGCAATCTGAGCTTTTGACGCGAATTGCGTCAAAAAAGTAAAAAATTCGCCAAAATTAAAGTATTTATCAGAATTGCGTCAAAATTTTCTGCGTCAAAGATCCAACCTAGACCTATAAAATAAAATAATTGTCGACTCGTGTGAGTGGATGTGAAATTATAAGGGTTTGTGTGTCAGTTTCCACTCAGCAGGCAGCCTGTGCGTGCGGATTGTCGTCCCTTTAAAACGTGTCCCGAGCTGGCCATAATGGCCATATGAAAATTATAATGGTAGCGTTTGAATCCTCATAAAAATCCGCTTGTATTGGCATATAAACCATAAAAAGTTGACTCAGGAAGTTTCGAGCTACGAAGTGGTGAACGTTTTTTTTATTTCTCTTTACTCCATATTTTTTCGGAGTCAGTAAATTCCGCTATTTATTTGCATTTCTTGTTATTTTTTTCTTTCATAAGGCAGAATAATCTCTTGCAAAACCAATGATATATAATAATGCCAGGAAAAAAGAATACACGTTGGTGAAATTGATAACATAAAAAAATAATTCGCCACACAGTCTGGCCATTTCGCGGGCCCCTTAGGGAGCATAAGACGGATGTTGCAGTGGACGGAAAAACTTTTTAAACTTTTCATGCGTGAAAGGGTTAATATCCTGGGCGGGAGTCGAACCCACACCATCACCAGATTTTGCACTCTAACAACATGGCGCGTTAGCCCACTGAGCCAATAAGGTTAACCTACTTGGCTAAGCGGTTCTGGTGATTTTATGCATTACAGTAAAGTAAAACTATCCTTCCATTCTTCTGGACCTTTCTCCTCCCTCATAATCTTTCCAAAAATTCCAGTTAGTTTTCTGATACCTGTCCTTCCTGCTAGTTTCAGCACATCACTGCTTACACCCAATGGACCTGCTGCCTTTCCATCTTTCATCCATTTCAATGCTCTTACTACCTCTTTTGCTATTATATTTTTCACTGGACCTTCCACCATTTCAACCTCCTCCAGCTCATTGTTATTTTCTACATTCAGCAGTCTCTCAAAATATTCTCTCACCTCCTTCTCCACCACCTTGATTTCTCCATTTTCGTCCTTTACATAATTTGCTTCTTGTACATCCTTGTCTTTTCTCATCTGCTTAGCTACTCTGAATATCATCTGCCTTCCTTCTGCTGTGTTCAAGTTCTGACTCCATTCCTCCAATGCTTGATTCTTTGCTATTGCCACTTGCCTCTTAGCATCATTCGTCTTTTCTCTATACATTCTTTTATCCACCTCACATCTTGATCGTTGCCACTGTTTGAATGCGATTCTCTTCTCCTTAATTTTCTGTTGCACCTCTTCATCCCACCACCAAGTCTCCCTTTCTCTACTGTTCTTCCAGATGTTAGGCCACACACCTCTTCTCCAGCTCTCAGTATGCTTTCCTGTAAATGGTGCCAGTCTCCCTCTCCTCCTTCCAACTTTATAGCAAAGTTTTCTTCAAACTCCTGTCTCCACAGTCCACAGACATGGAAGTGAATCATTAATTGTTGCTCCATCACTCGTGTTATCTGAGACCACAATTTACACCAGCTACCATATTTGCTGGCATACAAGAAACACTTTTTTTTACTTTCAAATTAATAAATAACTTGCTTTGCGTCATATGCAACTGTATTACGTATCACAGTGCAAATATACTTATGTTAAAGCTCAATTACTTCCACAAATGCCACCTTTGCACCTGGGAGGTCACTGCTATAATAATTATGGGCTTGTCATTACTATTATCATGTTCTACCTTCCACTTTATAAATGTTTCAATACTATTTATGCTCCCCCCCCCCCATTTTTTTTTTTAGATAAATAAGAACAATAAATCAGCTGATACTTTATAAGCTAAAATATCTTTCCATATATATATATATATATATATATGATGAAATATGCAAAAACCTTTTTGCCACAAAATATCATTGTAAAATATGGGTTTAGCGTGGTGGTGGTGTAGTGGTAAGCATCCTTGGCTGACACCAGAGAGGTCCTTGAGATCCAAGAGATGTAGGTTTGAATCTCTGGGTGGGTGGAGGCAATATGGGCTTGTCTCCTTTTATGCTATATCCCCTGTCCACCTAGCAGAGAATAGGTACAGGATGCAACCCAAGACCTCTAAATCATAGCAGGAGCTGAGGGTGGCATCCTTCACTCCAGTAAGGGTAGATGTTCCAGTGTGTTAATATGTGTGGTGTGTACCCTGCCGTAAAGGGGTCAGAAATGGTCTACATGTTACAACCCTGATGGGAGGAAACAGGCATTAATTAAGTTTATGTATGAAAAAAAAAAAAAAAAAAAATATTTGATGAAAAAAAAGTGCATGTATGCAAAGATGTTTCCCATACACTGCAATGATGGTACCCTTGACAACCTTAGGATAGATTTGATGGTATTGGCAGTTCAGGAAATGGCCATGTGTCTATGATAATCTCTTGCATATAGAGCCTGCTCTCTCTGGGGAAAAAGATTAGTAATAGATGAATGATGGATGAAAATTTGCTTTTTTCAGATTGGTAAAGGCATATGCTGAAGAGAAGAAGCATGAATATGTTGACCAGCTGGAGAGAATCCAATGTATTCTTCAAGATATTTCCAGCCTTTAGCAACTCCACGGAACCAAGATCTCTCAGGTACTTTGTGAATTTATCCAAGGTTTATGTATAAATTTTTTAGTAGATACAATTTCATACTGGAATGATGGAAACTATTTGCTCTAATCAAGACAGGATAAGTCTTAAGAGGTTAACACTGTTGTACACTCCACATTCATGATCTTATCATCCCAGGGATTTAAGTTTAAAACAAGGAAGTTCAGCCATATTAATATGCATCATCTTATAGCCCGTTCTACCCTTCTATTCCAGGCTATCTTTTGTTAATTTGTGTGCCTGTTGTTATTACTTAACTGCAATGCCATTCACTCATTTGTAAATGACAAATTGTCAATTCTAAACTTGCAAAATGTGAGAGAGCCTTCTACACACAATTCAGGGATTGGATTATTAGATGAGTGGCTGTGCTAAGATTCCTAAAATAGCAAGGAATTTATCTTCTCAAACAAAAGGAGTGATATTTTGGATTGATTAGAGAGAGAGAGATGGTCCAAGCTAGGAACATTCATGAGATCAGGTTGAACTGAAGCCATGATGATTGGACACTAAGTTTTGGTCTAGATTACGATTAGGTTGACACACAAACTTCCTAAAAGGGAGATAGATGAGAATTGACAATAAAAGACTGTGTATCAGAGTGGAGAAATGTGATAAGTGGAATATCACGAGGCTTGGTTTTGGCACCCATATGTTCCTGAGTTACAATAATGACATGGTGGTTGGCTTAAGTTATATGAGCTTATTTGTAAATGATCTATATATTATGAAGGTGGAATAGGAGGAGGAACGCAGGCTGCTACAGGAAGATTTAGATAAGATATATGAATGAAGTCAGGAGTGGAAAATGGAATGTAATGCAAAAAATAGGAAAATATCAGCGATTGATAGGAGTGCAAAGAGGGTAAGATGGAATTACAAAATGAGATGCAAGACAATGACCAAAGCAAGTGAAAAGAAGGACCTTGGAATAATCATTCAAGAGTAGAGAAACAATTCACGAAATTGTTGGTGCTTCATATAAACTCCTAACGAACATTATAATGGCTTTGTCTCTATGAATGAGGACATGCTAAGAGAGTTGATGGTATCAGACGTGCTCAGAAGGCTCCCAACACAACTGGCTATTGTGACTGGCTGCTGTGGCCAAACAACGACGCAGAGGACTCAGAAAGACCTTGAGTATCTACAGGTGAGAGCTATGAAGCTTAATAGTCCCGTCTCCATATGATTAGCCTAAAAAAAATGAAAAAATAGGAAGTGACAAACGTAAACAAGGATGGAAACTCCCGCCAAGACACCGTTCGATGGTTTTGATACCAAGGAAAAAGACATATTAAGGCTGAAAATGAACCAGAGAAGAGTCGTAATGCTGGAAAGTGTGGTACATGATCTAATGGACAAATTAGATAAGATGGAAAAGAAAGTGTTCAAACTGGAAAAGGATAATACTATTTAAAAAAATAGAGTGGACGAATTAAATGGAAAACAAGACGATGAAAAGGTAGTGAAAATGCACGCAGAAATGAATGCAGTACATAAGAAATGGAAAACGACACAAGAGGAAATGAAAGATGAAAGAAAGACATGGAAGATAGAAAAGAAAAGGACCATGAAAGTTTACGTCAGATAATAGAAGATCAAGAACATGAAAAGAAAAATCTGACCCAAGAAGTAGTAAAAGTAATCAAACAAAAGGAAAATTTAGTAAGAGATACGGCGGACAAAAAGAAATGTGTCATCATTTTTGGTTTGAAGGAAAAAGTGCTGCCCAAGAAAAACTTAAGAGAAGAGGAAGAAAAGAAAGTGTCAAAAGAAATATTTAAAGTAGTAGAAGAAAATACGGAGATAGAAGAAGAAATAGAAGAAATACATAGGTTAGGCAAATATGAAGAGGAAGGGGCCCGCCCCTTGAAAGTTAAGTTTAGGTCACAAAATACAGCAGAAGATATATTGTCTAAGGCATGGAAACTGGCAAAGACAGAAGAATATGAGAAAATATGGATAAGAAAAGATATGAATGAGGAAGAAAGAGCCAGTCTGAATGTACTGTTTAAAGAAGCCAAAGCAAAAAACGAATTGAGAACGGAAGAGGAAAAACAGAAATTCTATTGGAGAGTTTTAGACCAAAAACTGAAGAAGTGGTATCTAAAAGAGAAAGAGTAAGAGAAGACAGCTCAAAGGAAAATGAAAAAGGATGGCAGGTATCGTACACAAATATAAATGGGCTAGTGTCAACATTATCAGAAGTAAACGATTACCTGAGAGCCAAGAAACCAGACATATTGGGTTTAGTAGAAACGAAGCTGAGTGATTCTGAGGATGTGCCAGTTGGGGAGGGTCAATATAATGTATGGAGGCGAAACAGAGACCAGAAAAAGGGAGGTGGTGTAATGGTGTTAACAAGGAAGGATGTGGTAGTAGGGAATGTGGAAAAAGGAGAAGGAATGGCAGAGGTGTTGAAGGTAGAGTTGGTGATGAAAAAAGGAAGAATAAGAGACTTAGTAATCGTATACGTTCCACCTAAGACAAATTCCTGGGGGAGAGAAGAGTATGGAGACATGATAAGAGACACAAGCAAATGTTTAAAGAATACAATGGAAAATTGTGAGAACATAATTTTGATGGGAGATTTTAACTGCAAAGAAGTTTGCTGGGAAGAATGGTATACTGAAGGAGAAGACTCGTGGGGTGGTTATTTGTTGGATTTGGTAATGAATAACATCATGACTCAGTGGATTAAAGAGAACACAAGATTCAGAGGTAGCGAAGAACCATCAAGACTAGACCTACTATTGACGAAAGAACTGGAAGTAATTAGTAAAGTAAATTATCAATGCCCACTTGGAAAAAGGGACCATGTACTTATTGAATTTGAAATAAATGATAGCAAAAAAGAGGGGAGAAGAGAAGAACACAAGAAAGGAAGATACAATTATGGAAAAGCAGACTTTGACGGATTAAGAACATTCTTCGGAGAGACAGACTGGAGTAATTTCCATGCAGCAAGGAGTACCCAGAAAAAAATGGATGAGTTCATCCGAATTTACACCGAAGGAATAAATAGTTATGTTCCAAGGATAGTTATCAGAGAAAAGAAAAAAAATGAATGGTTTAACAGAATATGTGAATTAGCAAGACTAGAAAGAGATAAAACATGGAATAGTTGGAGGAAAAAAGGAGGTATCAACCTTTGGGAGAAGTACAAAACAACTAGAAATGAATATGTAAGAATCCGAAGAGAAGAAGAAAGTAACTATGAGAGGAATATATTAGAAAAATGTAAGAACGAACTGAAACTTTTCTATAGATATATTAATGGAAAAATGAAAAACAAGGAAGGAATAGATAAGCTGAAGGTAGAAGGCATAGTGTATGAAGATGCATTACAACAGGCTGAGGTGATGAATAAGTGCTTACAGACTGTATTTACAAGAGAAAGTGAACTTAAAACAATAATAGCCAAAGAAAATATAATGGAAAACATAAAAGTAGACGTAATAGAAGCAAAAAGGCTAATGGAAAGTCAAGATGTGAGAAAAGCCCCGGGTCCAGATGGAGTGTCGAACTGGATAATGAAAGAGTGCAGTAACCAACTAGCAGGAAAATTACATAGTGTAATTGAGAGTTCATTCAAGGAGAGCAGAGTCCCGCTTGATTGGAAAAGAGCAAATATTGTGCCAATTCACAAAGGAGGAGACAAAGAAGAACCACTAAATTACAGGCCAGTATCATTAACAAGTGTAGTGGCAAAAATGTGTGAAAAAATTGTGAAGGACAGATGGTTGAAATATTTGGAAGCGACAAACACCCTCGCAGGTGGCCAGTTTGGATTTAGAGGAGGAATGTCATGTACAACGAATTTATTAAGCTTTTACTCGAGAGGGATCGATGTGACACAGGAAAGAGAGGGGTGGGTCGATTGCATATACACACAAACCTAGTTTTCCCGGACTAATAGGGGGGAGCACTGGTCCGGGAACTGCAAAAGTCCGGGAATCGCAACAGTCCGATGCCATTACCCACCCCCAGACGTTTATCCTACTCTAGTATTTACTGTCCGGCAACCGCAAATATCAACTACCCCGCCGCGGACTTTTACGTCCGCTGAGCATGCTGCCACCTGGCGGGAGGCAGCAGAAAGTGTTCAATAGTCTCAAGAGACGTTCCTGCACCAGGGGCAGTGGGGGGTCAGGGGACTAACGGAGGCTGTGCAGGTGAACCATGAGTGTCGTGTGCCCAAATGTAAACAATACGACCGCTGAGCATGCTGCCACCTGGCAGGAGGCAGCAGAAAGTGTTCAATAGTCTCAAGAGACGTTCCTGCACCAGGGGCAGTGGGGGTCAGGGGACTAACGGAGGCAGTGCAGGTGAACCGTGAGTGTCGTGTGCCCAAATGTTAACAATACGACCGCTGAGCATGCTGCCACCTGGCGGGAGGCGCGGACACTGACCAGGGGTGACAGGAGATGCTCGGACCGCCGGAAGAAAAAAAAACGAGACATTGACATATCCCCGGACCTCGGATTTTGTCCGGCAAATCCGATGTCCGGGAAATCGAGGTTTGTGTGTACTTGGACCTAAAGAAGGCATTTGACAAGGTACCTCATAAGAGACTGCTCTGGAAGCTAGAACATGTAGGAGGATTGAAGGGTGGTTTGCTGAAGTGGATGGAAGACTTTTTGAGCAACAGAGAGATGAGAACAGTAATAAAAGATCAGAAGTCAGAATGGTGCAGTGTGATAAGTGGAGTTCCTCAAGGATCAGTATTGGCCCCAGTGATGTTCTTGGTCTATGTAAATGATATGACAGAAGGAGTAAATAGTTATATGAGTTTATTCGCTGATGATGCTAAATTACTAAGAAAAGTAGAAAGTAAAGAGGACTGTGAAGATTGACAAAAGGATCTAGATAAGATTTTCAGATGGAGTCAACTATGGGAAATGGAGTTTAATGATAAAAAGTGTAAAGTGATGGAAATGGGCAGTAGCAAAAAGAGACAGAGAGGAAAGTATTCGATGGGAAATGAATGGATAATCAAAACAAAGGTCAAAAAAGATCTGGGAGTATGGATTACGGACAATTTGTCACCAGAGAAGCATATAAACAAGATCACAGGAGATACATATCAGTTGCTGAGGAATATAAGAATGGCATTCAAATATCTGGATAAAGAGATGATCAAGAAATTGATAACATCTTTGATTCGACCAAGGTTGGAATATGCGGCAGTGATTTGGTCACCACATAAAAAGAAGGATATAAGGAAGATTGAGAGAATGCAAAGAGCAGCCACAAAAATGGCTCCAAGCCTGAGAGATTTACCATATGAAGAAAGACTTTCAAGACTAAAACTCCCAACTCTTGAGAAAAGAAGAGAAAGGGGAGATTTTATAGCAGTGTATAGAGCATCAATGGGTCTTGAAAAAATTGATAGAGGAGATCTGTTTGTGTGGGACGACAGAAGTACAAGAGGTCATGAGAAGAAATTGAAAAGGACAACATGCAAGAGAGATATAAAAAAATACAGCTTCCCATATAGAAGCATAGAAGCCTGGAACAACCTTGATGCAAAAGTGATTAATGCAAGAAGTATTCAGGACTTCAAAGGCAAGCTGGATAATAGTAGATTTGGAGACGGGACAATACGAGCATAGCTCTTTTCCTGTATGTTACAACTAGGTAAATACAACTAGGTAAATACACACACACACACAATCTAGGTAGGAGCGTTTGCTAGCCACCTACTCATGATGGACCACTGGGTTGCACCTTATCCAATTTTGTTTGTATCTTTTTGTCTATTTTTTTTCCCTAGTCTGTAAGAGATGAGGGAAACTATTTCCATTGTAGATTAAATAAATCCTGGACCCTCCATTGTAACCTGAGCACAGTAAGTACTATGCTTCAGGGTTGCCTAGTAAGGATTGAAGCAAACAATTGATGAGACTTTTTTGAAACCTGCCTGAAACCACCATTTAAGACCATAATCATCTCCCAGCATGAAATTGAATCTTTACAATTTTTTTTGCCATTTTTCCTCATATTTTAAAAAAGGGCTGATGTGTTTTCAATACCCGAAAGAAAAGCCAGTGATGAGGAGGCTCCTTAAACCCTCGGCACATCAGGGGGCTGGAGGAATGGAAAAAAGATGCTCTCGCTTCCCCACCCCCAAATTTTATTTTACCATTTTTTAAAAAATGGGTTTTTTTCTATTCTAAGCTCATTTTCCCTACGGGTGGGGTGGAAAACCTTTGGGTTTTTATGGAAAGGGTGCTGCTACTCACAACTCCACATTCCCCTAAAATAGTAAAGGATTGCTACCTCAGCTCTTGCCAAAATACGGTGACTACTAGTAGGGCTTACATTGCATACCTATTCTCTTTTAGTAAAACAGGTCATAGCTTAAAAGGAGCAAGCCTAAATTGTTTTCACCCGACCAAGGATTCAAAATCCATGTCTTCTGGGACCTACGACTTTGTTGTACTGACCTGCAAAACCCACTACACCATTGGGTTTTTTTTGGGGTTCCATAAAAGGCATCAGGCAAGGGTAAACAAAAAAAGCAAAAAAATCCCCCTTGTAATTAAAAGGACGGGAAAAAGAATTTGGGAAGTTTTTTTCGTAGAGGAATTATGAATTATAAAGAACACGGTGATAAAGTTTCTTCAAGATCAATATCTACCAAGTCAAGGCCTATTGCCTATTTAAGGGGATAAATAATTATGGGGTGAGTATTAAAAAAAAATATATATTATATATATAATAAATGACTTCTTGTTTTTTTCGTGTTGTGATTCCCACCCCAGTCAAAGACGCATACACCACTGCTAGTATGCTAGAATGTTTTTTTTCCTCTAAAACTATTCCAAAATACTCACTTATATAGTGCTTGCTAGTGTATGGAAACTAACTGGTAACCTACTATAGTCCAGCAGTCGGGGGGAAACCCTTTGGGAATTTGAGGTGCATAATTGTTCTCTGCGGATTTTGATCACTGAGTGTCCCATTAATAAGAATCCGTCGGGTGAAATTATGGCACCCTTGAGCATTTTGAAAAATTCAAGATGGCGGCTAATATACATAATCACCAAACGTAGTAATGGTTATATATTAAATAACTTCCTTAATATTTGACTTACAACAGTCATTTTGGTGTCTATCAGGGGTTTTTTGTGGTCAAGGAATTCAATAACACCAATGAAATTACAATAGACACTTTTATTTATACGGTCTAAAAAATAGACGGTCTGTTAAACTAATAATACATAACAATAAATAAGTTTTAAACCATCCAATTAGACTGGGAAAAGTACAATAACAATATTTCTGAATACCCAATCTAAGATGGCCGCAAAAATGGGTAGCGTATACATTAACATATTTACAGAGAATAATCAGTTTTATATCCACAGAATTTCATGAATCCAAGGGTTAAGCTAATCTATTCCCACTAGAACATAACAAAATACACAAGTGTCTTAGAGACGATCTATTACAGTAGCGTTCAATGAGGAAAACTCATATAATCAAACACATCAGTCATCACTGTCATCCTCATCATTACTTTCATCTTCACCCGAGTCTTTGGGCATCCTCTATCCGTTGTTTCAGCAATGTCCAGCGATTCCGACATGTTCTTTTTTTCTGCTCGACAGTGACAAAAGAAAAACAGGCCCATCTGACCAGCCACACATCCACACCTCTCGTTGAGCATGGTGTTTCGCTTGAGCAGCCACTTTGGGATCAGCTTCATAACAGCTGCTGGAGCAATTTGCGTTGTGGTGGGAGGGTCACTGGCATTAATAACACCAAAATCGTCATCAGATCCCCAGCCGTTCTCCAGAGGGTCCATATCTGGTGCCTCCCCAGTCAGTGCCGACCTCCAAATGCATGCTTGAAAATGTGCCTTTTCACGTTCTCGACAAACGCTTCACTTGTAGGAGGAAGAGTCTTCAGTTGGTGAACTGACGCAGCACTTTTCTGCCCATGCTGGAGATCCAATGTCTGTATCGGATATCTGACATGCTGTCGTTTGGTCTAACTTTCTCTCCATTGCATGCTGCAATAAACTGGGGTTGCTTCTCAAATTATTGTCTCGTGTTGGGCTTCAGGTTGTCCTATTCTGTCCAGTTTTTTTCCTGCCTTTAGACTTTTACTGCTTTGATTTTTCCAATTCCAAAATAGCAACCAACTGTGTCGCATCCTGTCAACACATGTACTGCCAGCAGCTGTTGGACAATAGCCTGGTGTTTTTTTACAGTGTCTCCAATGTTCACTGAAGTCTTTCAGGAGAAGTCGGTTCCATGACAAGGCATGCAGAGAGTTGACAGTATTGGTAGTAATGTACAAGCAATCAAACACGTCTGTGTCATCTGAGATTACTTTAATAGTCTTTCTGGTGTTAGAAACAACTGGAAAAACCTTTGGTGTGGAATGATGACGTCTGCTTCCTCATGGTTAGTTTGCAAATCTGATCTCTCCACTCGTACACCCTTGCCAGACTTCAACAGGATATCAGCTTTCCCCTGTGACAACAAGTCTGTTTGGAAACCCGGGAGTCCTTGCGTTCTATCTAGAAGTTCCTCAGTGATCATCGTAATGAGCTGCTCCTTGTTGTGTGCCACTTTGAGAACAACATCTCGGGAGGGAATTGGCGTTGTCAGCGTAATGACATTTTTCCTTGCAATGCTGCACCCCAAGCAGTCGTGCAGCCCTTGTGCTGCTCTTGATGCTTTTCTTGTGATATTTGTCAAACACTAAAAATCCGTTGCTCGAAACGGTCATTTTGGGAAAAGCACATAATCAACAAAGGCATTCACATAATCATTGACGACCCCCCTTCGTTGGCCAGTGAACTATCCACATTGCTGCACATCCATCTATATATATATATATTGCATCTGTGTGGCTTGTGAATGTCCTGGAGGAATGTTCCACTTGGAGAGTCTTCTTGAGCGTAGCTTTGGCTTTAGCTATTCTCATTTCAGGTTGGTCCTTTGTGCCATCAAGAGCGACGTTGGAAGAGGTGCCAGCTCATATCCCATGACTGAATTTACATCAATGTCTCGATACTGTATTAATATCATCAACTTGAGAAGATTAGTTCACAGTCCCCTCTGTCCTTTTATCAGTGGTATGTGCTCTCTCTGCTTGATTTCCGACCATGGGTTTTTTACTCGGTTTTACAATCGGCTTGTGGAATCCTTCTGGCCAACTTGATTCAAAGCTTGTCTTTGCTGGATTCCAATGGTCCGGGCATTTCCACATTTCCCCTGTCTCTGGATTAAACCTTCCGGTTACAATGTTGACAAGTCCCTGAGGATGTTTATCAGGCTTTTGTGGATGAATGCACAACTTCAGCCTTTCACGCACAGCCGTCCTGTCCTTAATAAAGATTCCAAAATTATAATTCTCATTTCATACAAAATAAAGCCCTAAATAGAAAACTACATAAGATAACAAAATGACTAAAAGCACCCCCGTGTAAGCCTTGAAAATGACCGTTGCCTTGCCAGTATATCACTAAATAGCACACTAATTGATAGAAACAAAAGACAAACAACAATTCGATACTAAAACAAAATTGCTGCTGTTTTTTTTGGCTTACCCCTGTTTTACATTTATGATGGGGGCAGCATGTAAAAATGTATCAGTAAAAGGAAAGGCCAAAGTCAGCTCGTCGAATTTCATTTTCACGCCAAAAATTGTGACCTTTTGACCTCCTATGACCTTATTGTTTACGAAATTCATATATCATTTGTTTGAGGTGATAAAACTAATCAATAAGAACATTTTGGTAGTAAAAACATTGTCAAAGGTCTGTACATGTGTGATCTATGCCTGTTTATTATTACCCCTACCTCAAATTTTCAGCCCAACAGTGATTCCCATTCCTATCTTCAGTTGTCATTTTTGCAAAATGCTCAAGGATGCAAAGTTGCACCCCACAGATTCCAAAACTAGAAGTTTCAGGCTATCAAAATCCGCAAAGAACAATTATGCACCACAATTCAAAGGTTTGGCCTAAATATGGGGTTTGGCCACCGGACTACTAGGGGTAAATTAGATCCTGACATGTTGGACAGCAGCTTTCATGAAATGTGAGGTAAGTATACACAACCAATACTGCGGTAGTGTTGTCATGTTTACTGCCACCTTTTCTTTTTCTTTGCATTTTAACACTTCAAAAGCAGGGGGAAGACATCAAGGAAGATTTCTAGAAGAAAACAAAATGAGAAAACATCTAAAGTAAAGATAAGGAAGCAGAAGAATGAGGTGAAATGTGACGCCTCGGCTGCCACTATAACTAACATTCTGTCCCTCTCACACACATCTATCTCAGCACAACTTTTTACTTCAGTAACCAACCACTCCACAATCGATGTATGTAGGCTTTCAGAGAAACAATCAAACTAAAGCAACATAGGGTTGGGAAGGAGTAAGTAATTGTGTGCCTTCTTCGCAGAACCTTGTTAAATTATTTTTTTCTTTCCTCTCTGATATTACCCGTACTCTATAAAGGCACGTCCTCTCTGATATTACCCGTACTCTATAAGGGCACGTCCTCTCTGATATTACCCGTACTCTATAAAGGCACGTCCTCTCTGATATTACCCGTACTCTTAAGGGCACGTCCTCTCTGATATTACCCGTACTCTATAAAGGCACGTCCTCTCTGATATTACCCGTACTCTATAAGGGCACGTCCTCTCTGATATTACCCGTACTCTATAAAGGCACGTCCTCTCTGATATTACCCGTACTCTATAAAGGCACGTCCTCTCTGATATTACCCGTACTCTATAAAGGCACGTCCACACCATCTGGTAGTTCCCGATGGGCAAAATTGTTACCAAGTCCCGTTCCAAAACACAGGTTTGGAAGATGAGTCGTGGGGACGAACGGGAGGTGACATTATTAGCGGGGAAACCATCAAAATACACTAGGTCCCACATAAAACGAGAAATTGGGCGATAAACGAGGTCGTTCTATCTAGATTCGCTCTATGTGAAACCCGTAACCTATGGGAAAAATTGATATTGGTCGATACGGTCCTCCCGCCCGTACCCGTACATTTATACTCATTCACACCCATGCATATCAAAACATATATAAATGATAAGTTATGCATAGAAATGATTAATTAGGCATATTGTTGCTTACCTTGAATCTAATAGGGATTATGTACCGGGGGCGAGGGGTTCCGAGGCATCCTGGAGGTCACTCATTCATCACTGGATGACGACACAGTGTGACCCAGAGTTCGGAGTGTGGCGAGTGAGCGTTGGCCTTACATTTCTGCCACGTCCATCATAAACCCCTCAAACTCTGACAGGCTGGGCAGGGTTCATGTGAAGGGCCAGGCTGGGGTTTGTTTGATGGGCCAGGCTGTTGCTCGTTGGCAGAGGCAGGCTGTGGTGCGCTGGCAGGGCAAATGTACCGAGTCATGAGGGTCTGCCTACGTTCGTTTACCCTCTGGTTTTCGTCAGGAGCGTATTTTTGGTGAGCAAGTTGCCATAAACCTGGCTTGACTCGCTTGTGTGTCTTGCCAGAACTGGTCGAGGCTTACCCGCTCACAGCTGATAACTTGTCAACACAACCACATCGACGATGACACCAAACCACACGACGAAAGTGTACCTTCGAATGAAAGCCATCAATAAATTACGATAACTGACGATATTGTGAATGGATCACAGCATATATCCTTCACAAGAATGTTTTTTTTGGTAATAATGGATGAGAATTGCGTGGTCGCTACCGCCGTTCCCCACCTCATGCCGCCCTCACCCCATCTCCGTGGCGACACGCCGCCGCCATGCCCCTCCTCACTCACCCTTGCCACGGCTTGTGCCAGCTGGGCAAGCCGACTTACGAAAAATGCCTCGAGTTAACATAAGACGCAAGCTGCCGCAAGCCTTCTAATGGCGGCTTGCTCACCAAAATTCGCCGCCTTATGTGTGGGTTCGTCACTGAGGCAGGAACTACCCTACGTTACAGGAACTACCTCGTGTAGGTCTCACGTCCTCTTGTAGCTTCCTTATTTTCTTATGTTCTTATGAGGCAAAAAAACTTGGCTTGGCGAAAAAAGCCAAGCGACTCAGACGACAGTGACGTCACAATGCGTATCTACGTCACATCACCTGACGTTCTGTACGATATTTCGGCGCTCTATATGAGAACTCCTCGGATTTGCCCTACTTTGATGGCGGAATCGTTCTATATTTTGTTCCTAACAAATATTTGGAATTTTATTTATTAAAAAAAGAAGATTTTTTTTTTTTTTTTAATATTTTAGGCCGTTCGTTTTATAGGGGAAAACGTTCTATGCGAACACGTTTTATGCGGGACCCTATTGTATCCTTGCTTTGCTGGTTTGATGGTGGAATAACAAGTCTATCCCATCTACGTAACAACAGTGGTCGAGGAAAGCAATCAATTAACATTCTCAGACTCACAAGGTAGTGTAGTGGTTAGCACGCTCGGCTCACAACCGAGAAACACCGGGTTCGATCTGCGGGCGGAGCGGAGAAAGATGGGCGTCTCCTTAAAAACTGACCCCCTGTCCACCCAGCAGTGAATGGGTGGACAGGTTAACGCTAATAACTTTAGTGTTAGCCAGGGGATGTATCCCGCCTCCCAAGGTGGTGGCTTCGGCCAACAATAAGCCACTAAGGAAGCAAAAAAAGAGAAGAAAAATGTAGATATGGAGACGGGATCAAACGAGTGTAGCTCAGGCCCTGTAAAATACAACTATGTAAATACAAACGAGCTTGTCCTCACTATCGGGCTCGAGTGAAACTCCCATCATTAGAAACATTTTCGTAACTGATGGGCAAACCAGGGGACAGCCCGTTGTTAGCAAAATTAAATACCACATTTTACGGCTTATAAGACGCACTTTTTTCCCTAAAACCCTGAAAAACACTCGTGCGTCTTCCAAGACGAATGTTGTAGAAGGTTAGCTTAAGTAGCTATTCAATTCAGCCTCTTATATGATGTAACCTCAGTACTTATCTATTACAAGTACACACAAACCTCGTTTTCTCGGACCTCCATTTCCCGGATATTGGATTTGCCGCACAAAATCCGAGAACCGGGGATATGTCAGAGTTCCGGACAAATGCCTGGGCCAGTCCGAAAATTGACAAAGTTGTCCGGTGATCCGAGCGTCCCTGTAAACCCCTGGTCAGTGTCTGTGCCTCCCGCCAGCTGGATGCATCCCTCAGCGGTCGTATTATTTACATTTGGGCACAAGACACTCACGGTTCACCTGCCCGCCTCCGTCATCCCCTGACCCCCACTGCCCCTGGGGGCAGGAACGTCTTGAAACTATTGAACACTTTCTGCTGCAGTGTCCGCGCTTCCACTCCCACCATGTAGTGCTACGTTTCTCAACTCCTCACCCTGAACGTCGCCACCTTTGACCTGCCCACCCTGCTGGCGGTGGCTGGCCTCCCCCCAGGTGGCACCCATGCTCAGCGGTCGTATTTTTTACATTTGGGCACACGACACTCACGGTTCACCTGCACCGCCTCCATCAGTCCCCTGACCCCCACTGCCCCTGGTGCGGGAAAACGTCTCTGAAACTATTGAACACTTTCTGCTGCAGTGTCCGGGGCTTCCACTCCCACCATGTAGTGCCTACGCTCTCAACTCCTCACCCTGAACATCGCCACCTGTGACCGGCCCACCCTGCGTGGCAGTGGCTGGCGTCCACCGCATCTCGTATAACGAAACACATAACTAATGGTAAAATATAGGTTGGTTCCAGGACCCCATCAATTTAAAAAAAGACATGTTTTTCAAGCTAAAATAAACTATATCAAAAACAACAAAGCACACAAACGTCTATATTACCCACACTGTACTACCTATTCTGTAGAAAAAACATTCTGAAAGAGAAAAAAGCACACAAAATAATATAAATGCACATTAATTAAACATAAAACATGCATAACAAGCAAAAAAGACGTTGTAAATGTAGGGGACCCCGCGTGATACAAGAGAAGGTAGTGTAGCGGGCCCCAAAGGGTTTGGGGGCGCACACCTGGTTAATTACCCCTAAAGGCAGGCTGCGCCATTTTGCTTAATTACCCTTCAGGTCACACCTTGCTAGGGGTGTCCTGACTGCGGTCCCAAGGTTGGGGCGGAACACCTGCTAATTACCCCTAAATGTCATGCCACGCCATATGCTTAATTTCCCTTCAGGGTCACGCCTTGCTAGGGGTGACCTGACTGCAGTCCAAGGGTTTGGGGGGGAACAAACCCACTAATTACCCCTAAATGTCATGCCACGCCATATGCTTAATACCCCTTTAGGTCAACGCCTTGCTAGGGGTGACCTGACTGCGGTCCCAAGGTTGGAGCCGCACACCTGCTAATTACCCCTAAATGTCAGGCCGCGCCATATGCTTAATTACCTTCAGGTCAGGGCTTGCTAGGGGTGACCTCACTGAGTCAACCAAATCCCCCTTTTTCCAGCCCGGGAGTGGTAGGCGAGCATTTTGAACTTAATTTTACTCACCCCAGTTTGAATGTCGTATCATTGGATTTTCGATCTCGTATATTGAAAGTAGACCCTAATTTTACACATCTCGTATCATCGGATTTTCGTATACCGAAGCTCGTATAACGGGACCTCCTGTACTGTACATGCAGCCATCACAAATACTACACATATACAGGAAAACTCAAACAATACATGGTGAGGCACAGGAGGCAGGAGATAGACAGGAGGCAGGCAGGCAACGTAGTGAGGCACGGGAGACGTGAGAGGTGTTTACACTCAGGACGACAAAGCCAGACTCAGCTGATCGGCACGCCAGGCACGCACCTGCACACCGCCACGGTCGGGTTTGTTTTCAGTCCTGCCGTCCAACCTGCGTGTAGATGTTCAGCCAGCCAACATGACGATTTACTTATACTATTGCATACAAGCTAGAAAATAAAAATGGCTGATGAGCAGTGCTGAATGAAGATAGAATAGCGAGTGTGTTCTTGTATTGTGAGAAATGACTATCGACAAGTTTTTTTATTATTATTTTTTTTTTATAGAAATTTCCTTCCAAAATAAGGGTGCGTTTTCCATGATGCAGCGTCTTAAGGGTGATTCCCACTGGCGTTTTTTCGGCATTTTTTATCGACCGAGAAGTCGGTCTCTTGCGGGCTAGGCGGAGATTACGTTCACACACGCAATTAGTTTCGGTCGACAAATCTTCTTCTTCTTCTTGTGACCTTTTCTGCTTTTATTATCGCTTTATAGGTCGTCTGTCAAGCTCGTGCTCGAGCTTGTGTTGTTGTTCCAGGGGCAGTGAGGGTCTCAGGCAGCAGGTCAGGGGTCACGTCACGCTAGGGGCTATAGGGGGCTAGTGGCTGGCTTGTGTGTATTTGGGCACGCCATAGATAAGTTTTCGCGCACTTTACCTATTATGAAGTAGTATTGCTAGTTTAATTTTTTCCTTGATATCATCTACTAAATCAAACCCCACGTCTACCTAACATAATCTGATTTAAACTAACAACCATTTATGGCTACGGTAACTAAAATGGAAAATTTTCGGTATTATATGTATCGCCATTGGCATGGGAAATTTGGATTCAAATTAAGGATGAAAAGATCTGCACGATGATGTAAGTTAAATTTGTTAGTTTTTAGTGCCCAATACCGAAATTATACCAATAATTGGGGTGATTTGGGAGAGGGTGGTGCTGGCCTCTGCGTTTATTTGAATTTGGCGCTCGAAATTCTCGGCAAGTCGGTCGATAAAAGACCGAGCGATCGGTGTGTGATTTTTTTTTAAAACCTATTGCGATCATGACACCAGCCCCAGACCCAGACTGCCTTCTCGGTTGATAAAATGCCAAAAAAACGCCAGTGTGAATCACCCTTTATAAGCCGTAAACTACGGTACCCTTTTTTATGGTATTTAATTTAATATTAAATGATATTTTATTGTAGACCATATGTTATATTTTTCCAAAGCTGTGCACCATTTATGTAAGCATTATTTTAGACCTTTGTGCTATTACTTACATCTGGCATGTAGAACAGCGAGATATATGTCTGGCCTGAGTGGAAGGCAATCTAATTATGTACTGTTATTTTTATAATGTATATTGTCACGATCTCCCCCTTTCAGTCAGACTAAGTTAATGAACGTTTAATAAAATATTGAAAACCAGGTCGAAGAGTATTTAAAAAAAAAAAAAAAAAAAAATACAGTAAACTAATGAAGTAATTAATTTAAGCAATAAATAAAATACACAAATAAAGAACTGAACACAAAGTAAATAAGAAGAAATAAAAACACAACAGAACAGAATATACGTTAACACTTTATTACTTAAACTTAGTTACCTTGATTTTGACCATAAAACACAGTATGGATAAAAATAAAAAATAATATGGATGTACACACTCACACGATCACAGTCTAGTAAGTTTACTACAATTAAACTCCTAAAAACAAACAAAATAAAACTAGAAATACTAAATGAAAATAAACACACGGCAAAATGATATCTGGCTGACACACAAAAATTAATGTAGCTACCTGCCTTTCACAACAGAAATGAAAGTAAAAATCTGGCGGCGAAGCTCAGACCAGAACACTGTAACCAATGTAAAGAAACATTCACTAAAAATGCTATCAGCTGAAATCACACACCTAGAAATCTATCTCCGACTACCATTCTCCCAACAGCAACCATCCACGAAACCCCCACGTGGAGCACCAAAACACATAACAAATGACCTACTGTTGGCTAGAGAGAGATAACGAAACACACGCATAACTTACCTTACATATGCCCTTGTAAGGTAACCTTCCCTTCCACGCACCATACCATAATTAACCTCCTGGCAACCATGCCGTCTTATCTCAAATACAGCTTAGGGAGCAAAGGTTGTGCCCTGCACACGGGTCAAACTGGAGTGAGGGCGAGCGGGGTCAACACACTGCTTATATACGCCGCGCCCGCTCGGCCAGCTATTTTGAAAACTTAGGGCGTTCAACGGCCCATCTTACTACTAAACAAAGGAAACCTATCTAATAATGCAAGTATCTCACTTGATAAGGTATTAAAACAATGGTACAAGTGAAAACTAAACTGATGTTAGAATAAGAATTGTGTCAACCTTATGTGTCTATCTTAAACTACCAAACTTTCCTCCCGAGACGGTGGAAGCAAAACCCTGTATCTAACCGCTAAAATACACATCACTTAATCCTAATACAGGAGGTCCCGTTATACGAGCATTCGATATACGAGAATCCGATGATACGAGATGTGTAAATTAGGGTCTATTTTCAATATACGAGATCGAAAAACCAATGCTACGACATTCAAACTGGGATGAGTAAAATTACCAAGTTATTTACTAAAGTAAATTACAAGTTATTTACTAAAATTATAAAGTCATTTACTGACTATTATGATTTTACCTAAAGCTCCCTTCACACATTCCATAATCGAGCCACGATAGCGCCACCAATTTGATTATTGACGCTATCGTGAAATTTAACCACGAAAAACGCAGACCACGATAGCCTCACAACAATGTCATGCTGCCTGTACGTATGTGTCATGACGGTCGTAGATGGTCACGATGGAGTCATGACAGCTGTAAGACTATGTCACGAATGGAAAATAAACGGTCATTTTGTCGTCACGATAGAGCTACGATAACCACGAGAGTGCCATGACCGTGCCATGAACGTACCACGATAGCGTCAAGAGCTAGCCCCCACACGTGGGTGGGGTTGCCATGGTGATGGAGAAGGAAGGGGGACTATAGAGATGAAAGAGGGAGAAACAGGGATGTGTTGCTGATGGGAATGGGGGGAAACGGGGGAGGGGGGTTGTAATAAAGAATGGGGTGTTTGGTGGGGAAACGGGGAGGGGGGGGAAGGAGAAGGCGTGGTGTTGGTGGGGGTGGGGGTGTTACCACGTGCTGATGGGAGTAGTGGGTAGGGAGTCACTGGGGGAGTGTCATCACGTGGTGGTGGGAGTAGGGGGAAGGTAGTCGAGGGGGGAGTGTCACCATGGTGGTGGTGGGAGTAGGGGGAAGGTAGTCGAGGGGGGAGTGTTATCACGTGGTGGTGGGAGTAGGGGGAGTGGAGTCGGGGGTGGGTGGAGGTGAATGAGAAAGGGGGGGAAGGCGGAAAGGGGTGCAAAAAAGGGGGGGAAGGCAGGAATGAAGTAGCGCGTAACGGTTTCTTATCGTCATGATAAACATACGACAATCACGATAGTGTCACGAAGCTGCTACATAGATAACGATAGCGTCACGATAGACTTACGATACCGCTGCGTTGGGTACGAAAATCGGGGAGCTTCCCGATTTTTTAATGCATGCACTAACTTTTTGTGGCCTCGGCCGAGCGCGTCACGAGCGTCACGATCGGTCACAATGGTCCCATAACCAGGACCATGACAGCGCTGCGCACTGCATTGTTGGCGCTTTCGTGGTTCGATTATGGAATTGTGCAGGGGGCTTAAGGTTGTACGATAATTATCAATCTGAAAATATGATAATTCTGGTGGCTCGGTACGACAATGTGGCTACAAAATTCACATCCTGGAAGATGTACAATGATTCAGATGTGCAGAGACGAGTTTGTGGCAGTGGAAGAGGTCTGCGCACCCCTCCCTTGTCCCTTACCTACCCTACCCTCTTGAGTCTATTGTATCACGCGGCCAGCCCCAACAAGAGGGGTTTTCCCCNAAATGCTTCCAAAGAAGCATAGAAGCCTGGAACAACTTGATGCAAAGTGATATGCAAGTATTCAGGACTTCAAAGGCAAGCTGGATAATAGTAGATTTGGAGACGGGACAATACGAGCATAGCTCTTTTCCTGTATGTTACAACTAGGTAAATACAACTAGGTAAATACACACACACACACAATCTAGGTAGGAGCGTTTGCTAGCCACCTACTCATGATGGACCACTGGGTTGCACCTTATCCAATTTTGTTTGTATCTTTTTGTCTATTTTTTTTCCCTAGTCTGTAAGAGATGAGGGAAACTATTTCCATTGTAGATTAAATAAATCCTGGACCCTCCATTGTAACCTGAGCACAGTAAGTACTATGCTTCAGGGTTGCCATAGTAAGGATTTTGAAGCAAAGCAGATTGATGAGACATTTTTTGACCTGCCATGTAACCTACCTATTAAGACCATAATCATCTCCCAGCATGTAATTGATATCATTTACAAGTTTTTGCACATTGTTTCCTCCATGATTTTAACACAGGCTGATGTGATGTCAGATGACCCTGAAGAGAAGCTCGAGTGATGAGGAGGCTCACGTTCAATCCTCGGCACATCACGGAGCTGGAGGAATGGATAGACAAGTATGACTCTCGTCTTCCCCCACTCACCAATTTTATTTTACCAGTAAGTAGAAAAATGGGTTTTTTTCTATATCTAATGCTCATTTATCCCTACAGGGTGTGGTGTGTAAACCATTTGTGGCTTTTTTGGCAAGGGTGCTGCTACTCACACACTCCACATTCACCCTCACAATAGTGAAGGATTGCTATCCTCAGCTCTTGCCAGAAATACGAGGTGACTACTAGTAGGCTTACATTGCATACCTATTCTCTGTTAGTAGAACAGGGTCAATAGCTTGAAAGGAGACAAGCCTAAATTGTTTTCACCCGACCAGGATTCAAATCCATGTCTTCTCGGACCTGACAGACTTTTGTTGTTGAGCTGAGCCTGCTAACCACTACACCATTGGAGATTTTATTTGGTTCACATCATAAGGCATCAGGCAAGGGTAAACAAAAAGAAGGCAACAAAATCCCACCTGTGTAATTAAAGGACAGGAAAAGAATTTGAGGAAGTTATTTTCGTAGAGGAATTATGAATTATGAAGAACACGGTGATAAAGTAAGTTCTTCAAGATCAATATCTATCAAGTCAGAGCCTATATGCCTACTTTAAAGGGATCAATAATTATGTGGTGAGTATTAAAAAAATATATATATTATATATATATATATAATGATGACATTCTATGTATTTTTTCGTGTTGTGCATCTCCCACCACCAGTCAATGACGCATCACACCACTGCTAGTATGCTAGAATGTTTTTTCCTCTAAAACTATTCCAAATACTCACTTATATAGTGCTTGCTAGTGTATGGAAACTAACTGGTAACCTACTATAGTCCAGCATCAGGGGGGAACCTTGGAATTTGAGGTGCATAATTGTTCTCTGCGGATTTTGATCACTGAGTGTGCCATTAATACAGAATCCGTCGGGTGAAATTATGGCACCCTTGAGCATTTTGAAAAATTCAAGATGGCGGCTAATATACATAATACACCAACGTAGTAATGGTTATATATTGATACTTCCTTAATATTTGACTTACAACAGTCATTTTGGTGTCTAATCATGGGTTTTTTGTGGTCAAGGAATTCAATAACACCAATGAAATTACAATAGACACTTTTATTTATACGGTCTGAAAAATAGACGGTCTGTTAAACTAATAATACATAACAAAAATAAGATTAAACCATCCATTAGACTGGGAAAAGTACAATAACAATATTTCTGAATACCCAATCTAAGATGGCCGCAAAAATGGGTAGCGTATACATTAACATATTTACAGAGAATAATCAGCTTTATATCCACAGAATTTCATGAATCCAAGGGATTAAGCTAATCTATTCCCACTAGAACATAACAAAATACACAAGTGTCTTAGAGACGATCTATTACAGTAGCGTCCAATGAGGAAACTCATAAATCAAACACATCAGTCATCACTGTCATCCTCATCATTACTTTCATCTTCATCCGAGTCATTGGCATCCTCTATCCGTTGTTTCAGCAATGTCCAGCGATTCCGACATGTTCTTATTTCTGCTCGACAGTGACAAAAAGAAAAACAGGACATCTGACCAGCCACACATCCACCTCTCAGTTGAGCATGGTGTTTCGCTTGAGCAGCCACATTGGATCAGCTTCATAACAGCTGCTGGAGCATTTGCGTTTGTGGTGGGAGGGTCACTGGCATTAATACACCAAATCATGTCATCAGATACCCAGCCGTTCTCCAGAGGGTCCATATCTGGTGCCATCGCCAGTCAGTGCCGACCTCCAAATGCATGCTTGAAAATGTGCCCTTTTCACGTTCTCGCAAACGCTTCACTTGTAGGAGGAAGAGTCTTCAGTTGTGAACTGACGCAGCACTTTTTCTGCCCATGCTGGAGATCCAATGTCTGTATCGGATATCTGACATGCTGTCGTTTGGTCTAACTTTCTCTCCATTGCATGCTGCAATAAACTGGGTTTGCTTCTCAAATTATTGTCTCGTGTTGGGCTTCAGGTTGTCCTATGCTGTCCAGTTTATATCCTGCCTTTAGGACTTTTACTGCTTTGATTTTTCCAATTCCAAAATAGCAACCAACTGTGTCGCATCCTGTCAACACATGTACTGCAGCAGCTTTGGACAATAGCCTGGTGTTTTATTACAGTGTCTCCAATGTTCACTGAAGTCCTTTCAGGAGAAGTCGGTTCCATGACAAGGCATGCAGAGAGTTGACAGTAGTGGTAGTAATGTACAAGCAATACAAACACGTCTGTGTCATCTGAGATTACTTTAATAGTCTTTCTGGTGTTAGAAACAAACTGGACAACTGGTGTGGAATGATGACGTCTGCTTCCTCATGTTAGTTTGCAAATCTGATCTCTCCACTCGTACACCTTGCCAGACTTCAACAGGAGTATCAGCTTTCCCTGTGACAACAAGTCTGTTTGGTAACCGGAGTCCTTGCGTTCTATCTAGAAGTTCCTCAGTGATCATCGTAATGAGCTGCTCCTTGTTGTGTGCCACATTGAGAACAACATCTCGGGAGGGAATTGGCGTTGTCAGCGTAATGACATGTTCCTTGCAATGCTGCACTCCAGCAGATCGTGCAGCCCTTGTGCTGCTCTTGATGCTTTTCTTGTGATATTTGTCAAACACTACAAATCCGTTGCTCGAAACGGTCATCTTGGAAAGCACATAATCAACAAAGGCATTCACATAATCATTGACGACTCCCTTCGTTGGCCAGTGAACTATCCATTGCTGCACATCCACTATATATAATATAATTGCATCTGTGTGGCTTGTGAATGTCCTGGAGGAATGTTCCACTTGGAGAGTCTTCTTGAGCGTAGCTTTGCTTTAGCTATTCTCATTCAGGTTGGTCCTTTGTGCCATCAAAGAGCGACGTTGGAAGAGGTGCCAGCTCATATCCCATGACTGAATTTACATCAATGTCTCGATACTGTATTAATATCATCAACCTTGAGAAGATTAGTTCACAGTCCATCTGTCCCTTTTTATCAGTGGTATGTGCTCTCTCTGCTTGATTTCCGACCATGTTTTTGACTCGGTTTACAATCGGCTTGTGGAATCCTTCTGGCCAACTTGATTCAAACGCTTGTCTTTGCTGGATTCCAATGGTCCGGGCATTTTCCACATTCACTGTCTCTGGATTAATCCTTCCGGTTACAATGTTTGACAAGTCCCTGAGATGTTTATCAGGCTTAGTGGATGAATGCACAACTTCAGCCTTTCACGCACAGCCGTCCTGTCCTTAATAAAGATTCCAAAATTTATAATTCTCATTTCATACAAAATAGAAGCCCCTAAATAGAAAACTACATAAGATAACAAAATGACTAAAAGCACCCCAGTGTAAGCCTTGAAAATGACCGTTGCCTTGCACAGTATATCACTAAATAGCAACACTAATTGATAGAAACAACAGACAAACAACAATTCGATACTAAAACAAAATTGCTGCTGTTTTTTTTGGCTTACCCATGTCCACATTTATGATGCGGCAGCATGTAAATATGTATCAGTAAAAGGAAAGGCCAAAGTCAGCTCGTCGAATTTCCTTTTCACGCCAAAAATTGTGACCTTTTGACCTCCTATGACCTTATTGTTGACGAAATTCATATATCATTTGTTTGAGGTGATAAAGCTAATCAATAAGAACATTTGGTAGTAAAAACATTGTCAAAGGTCTGTACATGTGTGATCTATGCCTGTTTATTATTACCCCTACCTCAAATTTTCAGCCCCAACAGTGATTCCCATTCCTATCTTCAGTTGTCATTTTTGCAAAATGCCAAGGATGCAAAAGTTGCACCCGACAGATTCCAAAACTAGAAGTTTCAGGCTATCAAATCCACAAAGAACAATTATGCACCACAAATTCAAAGGTTTTGGCCTAAATATGGGGGTTTGGCCACCGGACTACTAGGGGTAAATTAGATCCTGACATGTTGGACAGCAGCTTTCATGAATGTGAGGTTAGAGTATACACAAACCAATACTGCGGTAGTGTTGTCATGTTTACTGCCACCTTTTCTTTTTTCTTTGCATTTTAACACTTCAAAAGCATGGGGAAGACATCAAAGGAAGATTTCTAGAATGAAAACAAATGAGAAACATCTAAAGTAAAGATAAGGAAGCAGAAGAATGAGGTGAAATGTGACGCCTCGGCTGCCACTATAACTAACATTCTGTCCCTCTCACACACATCTATCTCAGCACAACTTTTTACTTCAGTAACCAACCACTCCACAATCGATGTATGTAGGCTTTCAGAGAAACAATCAAACTAAAGCAACATAGGGTTGGGAAGGAGTAAAGTAATTGTGTGCCTTCTTCGCAGAACCTTGTTAAATTATTTTTTTCTTTCCTCTCTGATATTACCCGTACTCTATAAAGGCACGTCCTCTCTGATATTACCCGTACTCTATAAGGGCACGTCCTCTCTGATATTACCCGTACTCTATAAAGGCACGTCCTCTCTGATATTACCCGTACTCTATAAGGGCACGTCCTCTCTGATATTACCCGTACTCTATAAAGGCACGTCCTCTCTGATATTACCCGTACTCTATAAGGGCACGTCCTCTCTGATATTACCCGTACTCTATAAGAACGCAACCGTCCTCTCTGATATTACCCGTACTCTATAAAGGCACGTCCTCTCTGATATTACCCGTACTCTATAAAGGCACGTCCACACCATCGGGTAGTTCCCGATGGGCAAACATTGTTACCAAGTCCCGTTCCAAAACACAGGTTTGGAAGATGAGTCGTGGGGACGAACGGAGGTGACATTATTAGCGGGGAAACCATCAAAATACACTAGGGTCCCACATAAAACGAGAAATTGGGCGATAAACGAGGTCGTTCTATCTGAATTCGTTCTATGTGAAACCCGTAACCTATGGGAAAAATTGATATTGGTCGATCGGTCCTCCCGCCCGTACCCGTACATTTATACTCATTCACACCCATGCATATCAAAACATATATAAATGATAAGTTATGCATAGAAATGATTAATTAGGCATATTGTTGCTTACCTTGAATCTAATAGGGATTATGTACCGGGGGCGAGGGGTTCCGAGGCATCCTGGAGGTCACTCATTCATCACTGGATGACGACACAGTGTGACCCAGAGTTCGGAGTGTGGCGAGTGAGCGTTGGCCTTACATTTCTGCCACGTCCATCATAAACCCCTCAAACTCTGACAGGCTGGGCAGGGGTTCATGTGAAGGGCCAGGCTGGGGTTTGTTTGATGGGCCAGGCTGTTGCTCGTTGGCAGAGGCAGGCTGTGGTGCGCTGGCAGGGCAAATGTACCGAGTCATGAGGGTCTGCCTACGTTCGTTTACCCTCTGGTTTTCGTCAGGAGCGTATTTTGGTGAGCAAGTTGCCATAAACCTGGCTTGACTCGCTTGTGTGTCTTGCCAGAACTGGTCGAGGCTTACCCGCTCACAGCTGATAACTTGTCAACACAACCACATCGACGATGACACCAAACCACAACGACGAAAGTGTACCTTCGAATGAAAGCCATCAATAAATTACGATAACTGACGATATTGTGAATGGATCACAGCATATATCCTTCACAAGAATGTTTTTTTTGGTAATAATGGATGAGAATTGCGTGGTCGCTACCGCCGTTCCCCACCTCATGCCGCCCTCACCCCATCTCCGTGGCGACACGCCGCCGCCGTGCCCCTCCTCACTCACCCTTGCCACGGCTTGTGCCAGCTGGGCAAGCCGACTTACGAAAAATGCCTCGAGTTAACATAAGACGCAAGCTGCCGCAAGCCTTCTAATGGCGGCTTGCTCACCAAAATTCGCCGCCTTATGTGTGGGTTCGTCACTGAGGCAGGAACTACCCTACGTTACAGGAACTACCTCGTGTAGGTCTCACGTCCTCTTGTAGCTTCCTTATTTTCTTATGTTCTTATGAGGCAAAAAAAACTTGGCTTGGCGAAAAAAGCCAAGCGACTCAGACGACAGTGACGTCACAATGCGTATCTACGTCACATCACCTGACGTTCTGTACGATATTTCGGCGCTCTATATGAGAACTCCTCGGATTTGCCCTACTTTGATGGCGGAATCGTTCTATATTTTGTTCCTAACAAAATATTTGGAATTTTATTTATTAAAAAAAAGATTTTTTTTTTTTTTTTTTTAATATTTTAGGCCGTTCGTTTTATAGGGGAAACGTTCTATGCGAACACGTTTTATGCGGGACCCTATTGTATCCTTGCTTGCTGGTTTGATGGTGGAATAACAAGTCTATCCCATCTACGTAACAACAGTGGTCGAGGAAAGCAATCAATTAACATTCTCAGACTCACAAGGTAGTGTAGTGGTTAGCACGCTCGGCTCACAACCGAGAAATCCCGGGTTCGATCTGCGGGCGGAGCGGAGAAAGATGGGCGGTCTCCTTAAAAACTGACCCCCTGTCCACCCAGCAGTGAATGGGTGGACAGGTTAACGCTAATAACTTTAGTGTTAGCCAGGGGATGTATCCCGCCTCCCAAGGTGGTGGCTTCGGCCAACAATAAGCACTAAGGAAGCAAAATAAAGAGAAGAAAAATGTAGATATGGAGACGGGATCAAACGAGTGTAGCTCAGGCCCTGTAAAATACAACTATGTAAATACAAACGAGCTTGTCCTCACTATCGGGCTCGAGTGAAACTCCCATCATTAGAAACATTTTCGTAACTGATGGGCAAACCAGGGGACAGCCCGTTGTTAGCAAAATTAAATACCACATTTTACGGCTTATAAGACGCACTTTTTTCCCTAAAACCCTGAAAAACACTCGTGCGTCTTCCAAGACGAATGTTGTAGAAGGTTAGCTTAAGTAGCTATTCAATTCAGCCTCTTATATGATGTAACCTCAGTACTTATCTATTACAAGTACACACAAACCTCGTTTTCTCGGACCTCCATTTCCCGGATATTGGATTTGCCGCACAAAATCCGAGAACCGGGGATATGTCAGAGTTCCGGACAAATGCCTGGGCCAGTCCGTAAATTGACAAAGTTGTCCGGTGATCCGAGCGTCTCCTGTCACCCCTGGTCAGTGTCTGTGCCTCCCGCCAGCTGGATGCATGCTCAGCGGTCGTATTATTTACATTTGGGCACAAGACACTCACGGTTCACCTGCACCGCCTCCGTCAGTCCCCTGACCCCCACTGCCCCTGGTGCAGGAACGTCTGAAACTATTGAACACTTTCTGCTGCAGTGTCCGCGCTTCCACTCCCACCATGTAGTGCTACGCTCTCAACTCCTCACCCTGAACGTCGCCACCTTTGACCTGCCCACCCTGCTGGCGGTGGCTGGCCTCCCGCCAGGTGGCAGCATGCTCAGCGGTCGTATTGTTTACATTTGGGCACACGACACTCACGGTTCACCTGCACCGCCTCCATCAGTCCCCTGACCCCCACTGCCCCTGGTGCAGGAACGTCTCTGAAACTATTGAACACTTTCTGCTGCAGTGTCCGCGCTTCCACTCCCACCATGTAGTGCTACGCTCTCAACTCCTCACCCTGAACATCGCCACCTGTGACCTGCCCACCCTGCTGGCAGTGGCTGGCGTCCACCGCATCTCGTATAACGAAACACATAACTAATGGTAAAATATAGGTTTGGTTCCAGGACCCCATCAATTTAAAAAAAGACATGTTTTTCAAGCTAAAATAAACTATATCAAACACAACAAGCACACAGCGTCTATATTACCCACACTGTACTACCTATTCTGTAGAAAAAACATTCTGAAAGAGAAAACAGCACACAAAATAATATAACTGCACATTAATTAAACATAAAACATGCATAACAAGCAAAAAAGACGTTGTACTGTAGGGGACCCCGCGTGATACAAGAGAAGGTAGTGTAGCGGTCCCAAGGTTGGGGTCGCACACCTGGTTAATTACCCCTAAAGGTCAGGCTGCGCCATATGCTTAATTACCCTTCAGGTCACACCTTGCTAGGGGTGTCCTGACTGCGGTCCCAAGGTTGGGGCGGAACACCTGCTAATTACCCCTAAATGTCATGCCACGCCATATGCTTAATTACCCTTCAGGTCACGCCTTGCTAGGGGTGACCTGACTGCAGTCCCAAGGTTGGGGCGGAACACCTACTAATTACCCCTAAATGTCATGCCACGCCATATGCTTAATTACCCTTCAGGTCACGCCTTGCTAGGGGTGACCTGACTGCGGTCCCAAGGTTGGAGCCGCACACCTGCTAATTACCCCTAAATGTCAGGCCGCGCCATATGCTTAATTACCCTTCAGGTCAGGGCTTGCTAGGGGTGACCTCACTGGAGTCAACCAAATCCCCCTTTGTCCAGCCCGGGAGTGGTAGGGCGAGCATTTTGAACTTAATTTTACTCACCCCAGTTTGAATGTCGTATCATTGGATTTTCGATCTCGTATATTGAAAGTAGACCCTAATTTACACATCTCGTATCATCGGATTTTCGTATACCGAATGCTCGTATAACGGGACCTCCCTGTACTGTACATGCAGCCATCACAAATACTACACATATACAGGAAAACTCAAACAATACATGGTGAGGCACAGGAGGCAGGAGATAGACAGGAGGCAGGCAGGCAACGTAGTGAGGCACGGGAGGACGTGAGAGGTGTTTACACTCAGGACGACAAAGCCAGACTCAGCTGATCGGCACGCCAGGCACGCACCTGCACACCGCCACGGTCGGGTTTGTTTTCAGTCCTGCCGTCCAACCTGCGTGTAGATGTTCAGCCAGCCAACATGACGATTTACTTATACTATTGCATACAAGCTAGAAAATAAAAATGGCTGATGAGCAGTGCTGAATGAAGATAGAATAGCGAGTGTGTTCTTGTATTGTGAGAAAATGACTATCGGACAAGTTTTTTTTTATTATTTTTTTTTTATAGAAATTTCCTTCCAAAATAAGGGTGCGTTTTCCATGATGCAGCGTCTTAAGGGTGATTCCCACTGGCGTTTTTTCGGCATTTTTTATCGACCGAGAAGTCGGTCTCTTGCGGGCTAGTGCGGAGATTACGTTCACACACGCAATTAGTTTCGGTCGACAAATCTTCTTCTTCTTCTTGTGACCTTTTCTGCTTTTATTATCGCTTTATAGGTCGTCTGTCAAGCTCGTGCTCGAGCTTGTTGTTGTTCCCAGGGGCAGTGAGGGTCTCAGCAGCAGGGTCAGGGGTCACGTCACGCTAGGGGCTATAGGGGGCTAGTGGCTGGCTTGTGTGTATTTGGCACGCCATAGATAAGTTTTCGCGCACTTTACCTATTATGAAGTAGTATTGCTAGTTTAATTTTTTCCTTGATATCATCTACTAAATCAAACCCCACGTCTAACCTAACATAATCTGATTTAAACTAACAACCATTTATGGCTACGGTAACTAAAATGGAAAATTTTCGGTATTATATGTATCGCCATTGGCATGGGAAATTTGGATTCAAATTAAGGATGAAAGATCTGCACGATGATGTAAGTTAAATTTGTTAGTTTTTAGTGCCCAATACCGAAATTATACCAATAATTGGGGTGATTTGGGAGAGGGTGGTGCTGGCCTCTGCGTTTATTTGAATTTGGCGCTCGAAATTCTCGGCAAGTCGGTCGATAAAAGACCGAGCGATCGGTGTGTGATTTTTTTTTAAAACCTATTGCGATCATGACACCAGCCCCAGACCCAGACTGCCTTCTCGGTTGATAAAATGCCAAAAAAACGCCAGTGTGAATCACCCTTTATAAGCCGTAAACTACGGTACCCTTTTTTATGGTATTTAATTTAATATTAAATGATATTTTATTGTAGACCATATGTTATATTTTTCCAAAGCTGTGCACCATTTATGTAAGCATTATTTTAGACCTTTGTGCTATTACTTACATCTGGCATGTAGAACAGCGAGATATATGTCTGGCCTGAGTGGAAGGCAATCTAATTATGTACTGTTATTTTTATAATGTATATTGTCACGATCTCCCCCTTTCAGTCAAGACTAAGTTAATGAACGTTTATAAAATATTGAAAACCAGGTTCGAAGAGTATTTAAAAAAAAAAAAAAAAAAAATACAGTAAACTAATGAAGTAATTAATTTAAGCAATAAATAAAATACACAAATAAAAGAACTGAACACAAAAGTAAATAAGAAGAAATAAAAACACAACAGAACAGAATATACGTTAACACTTTATTACTTAAACTTAGTTACCTTGATTTTGACCATAAAACACAGTATGGATAAAAATAAAAAATAATATGGATGTACACACTCACACGATCACAGTCTAGTAAGTTTACTACAAATTAAACTCACTAAAAACAAACAAAATAAAACTAGAAATACTAAATGAAAATAAACACACGGCAAAATGATATCTGGCTGACACACAAAAATTAATGTAGCTACCTGCCTTTCACAACAGAAATGAAAGTAGAAAATCTGGCGGCGAAGCTCAGACCAGAACACCTGTAACCAATGTAAAGAAACATTCACTAAAAATGCTATCAGCTGAAATCACACACCTAGAAATCTATCTCCGACTACCATTCTCCCAACAGCAACCCATCCACGAAACCCCCACGTGGAGCACCAAAACACATAACAAATGACCTACTGTTGGCTAGAGAGAGATAACGAAACAACGCATACTTACCTTACATATGCCCTTGTAAGGTAACCTTCCCTTCCACGCACCATACCATAATTAACCTCCTGGCAACCATGCCGTCTTATCTCAAATACAGCTTAGGGAGCAAAGGTTGTGCCCTGCACACGGGTCAAACTGGAGTGAGGGCGAGCGGGGTCAACACACTGCTTATATACGCCGCGCCCGCTCGGCCAGCTATTTTGAAAACTTAGGGCGTTCAACGGCCCATCTTACTACTAAAACAAAGGAAACCTATCTAATAATGCAAGTATCTCACTTGATAAGGTATTAAAACAATGGTACAAGTGAAAACTAAACTGATGTTAGAATAAGAATTGTGTCAACCTTATGTGTCTATCCTTAAACTACCAAACTTTCCTCCCGAGACGGTGGAAGCAAAACCCTGTATCTAACCGCTAAAATACACATCACTTAATCCTAATACAGGGAGGTCCCGTTATACGAGCATTCGATATACGAGAATCCGATGATACGAGATGTGTAAATTAGGGTCTATTTTCAATATACGAGATCGAAAAACCAATGCTACGACATTCAAACTGGGATGAGTAAATTACCAAGTTATTTACTAAAGTAAATTACAAGTTATTTACTAAAATTATAAAGTCATTTACTGACTATTATGATTTTACCTAAAGCTCCCTTCACACATTCCATAATCGAGCCACGATAGCGCCACCAATTTGATTATTGACGCTATCGTGAAATTTAACCACGAAAAACGCAGACCACGATAGCCTCACAACAATGTCATGCTGCCTGTACGTATGTGTCATGACGGTCGTAAGATGGTCACGATGGAGTCATGACAGCTGTAAGACTATGTCACGAATGGAAAATAAACGGTCATTTTGTCGTCACGATAGAGCTACGATAACCACGAGAGTGCCATGACCGTGCCATGAACGTACCACGATAGCGTCAAGAGCTAGCCCCACACGTGGGTGGGGGTTGCCATGGTGATGGAGAAGGAAGGGGACTATAGAGATGAAAGAGGGAGAAACAGGGATGTGTTGCTGATGGGGAATGGGGGGAAACGGGGGAGGGGGGTTGTAATAAAGAATGGGGTGTTGGTGGGGAAAACGGGGAGGGGGGGGAAGGAGAAGGCGGTGGTGTTGGTGGGGGTGGGGGGTTTACCACGTGCTGATGGGAGTAGTGGGTAGGGAGTCACTGGGGGAGTGGTCATCACGTGGTGGTGGGAGTAGGGGGAAGGTAGTCGAGGGGGGAGTGTCACCATGTGGTGGTGGGAGTAGGGGGAAGGTAGTCGAGGGGGGAGTGTTATCACGTGGTGGTGGGAGTAGGGGGAGTGGAGTCGGGGGTGGGTGGAGGTGAATGAGAAAGGGGGGGAAGGCGGAAAGGGGTGCAAAAAAGGGGGGGAAGGCAGGAATGAAGTAGCGCGTAACGGTTTCTTATCGTCATGATAAACATACGACAATCACGATAGTGTCACGAAGCTGCTACATAGATAACGATAGCGTCACGATAGACTTACGATACCGCTGCGTTGGGTACGAAAATCGGGGAGCTTCCCGATTTTTTAATGCATGCACTAACTTTTTGTGGCCTCGGCCGAGCGCGTCACGAGCGTCACGATCGATCACAATGGTCCCATAACCAGGACCATGACCGCTGCGCACTGCATTGTTGGCGCTTTCGTGGTTCGATTATGGAATGTGTGCAGGGGGCTTAAGGTTGTACGATAATTATCAATCTGAAAATATGATAATTCTGGTGGCTCGGTACGACAATGTGGCCTACAAAAATTCACATCCCTGGAAGATGTACAATGATTCAGATGTGCAGAGACGAGTTTGTGGGCAGTGGAAGAGGTCTGCGCACCCCTCCCTTGTCCCTTACCTACCCTACCCTCTTGAGTCTATTGTATCACGCGGCAGCACAGAGGATCTTTCCTCTTCCCCAAGTGATCAAGGGGAGGAGAATAACTCTAACCCAGTCATCCCTGCAAACGCAGTCACCCCTGTTTTCTCTCGAGCCTCGGAGAGAGAAAACAGGGACTCTCAGCTGGCTACGTGCCAGCTTCCTGTCTCCTCACACAACATTACCACTTGTGAGTGTTATGCATGTTTTATGCTTAATTAATGTGCAGTTATGTTATTTTGTGTGCTATTTTCTCTTTCAGAATGCTTTTTCTACAGAATAGGTAGTACAGGATGGGTAATATAGACGCTGTGGTGTTGTTGTGTTTGCTATAGTTTATTTTAGCTTGAAAAAGTTTTTTTTTTTTTTTTTTTTTTTTTTATTGCTGGGGTCCTGGAACCAAACCTATATTTTACCATTAGTTATGGTGTTTCGTTATACGAGATTTCGCTTTACGAGTATGCCAGGTGGAACCTAACTGCTCGTATCTTCGGGACCTCCCTGTACATTAAGGTGCCAATAAAAATAAAAAGTTTGAATTTTTCTTCTTACTTTGGTGTAATGGTGCATCTATGCAGAAACCATCGTATGCAAAGTTTGACCTCAATCGGTGATATTTAGGGGTGGCGGATTACAACTTTGTTATTTACCCATATGCA